>BHFT01026930.1:0-33732 GCA_004320025.1 Laticauda laticaudata
GCAGGACCAGAAGCAACACCAGCAGAAGCACACCCACTAGAGCACCAGCAGAAGCACCACAAACCAGCCCAGGAGCAGCGCAGCCAGATTAAGCACCAGCAGAAGCACCAGCACCAGGAGCAAGTTCCAGCAGAGAAGCACCAGTAGAAGCCCAGGAGCAGCGCCAGCAGAAGCTCCAGCACCAGAAGAGTCAGCCCCAGCAGCAGAAGCCCAGCAGAAGCAGAGTCAGGGCCAGGGGGTGGGATGGTGGCCCTGTCCCTCTTTGCCAGGGCTGGCAGCAGATGGCAGAGGCTTTCTCTTCTTCCCCATGGTTGTTGGCTGGCTGGCTGGCTGGAGCTGTGTCTGGCAGCAGGTCTTTCCTCTGAATGGTGACCTGCTTGCGAGCTGCTTCCCTTTATATCTGCGGGGCTGACGCAATGCATCCTCCCCGCATGCGCAGTGAACACTCTGCATCTGCTAGGCATCCGCTAGGCTTCCGCTCGGCATCTGCTGTATCCGCTCTGCATCCACTCTGCATCGCTCTTTCCGTTGCGCGTCCGCTTCGCTGTGTCCCCCGGAAGCCTGCGGATGTGCCATCCGCTCCCATCCGCTCCATCCGCTAGGCTTCCTCCATCCTGGCTACGTCCTCCCCCCGTCCGTTCCTTTCCGTTGTTGTCCGCTCTGGTTATGCAAATTCGGGGCACTTTTGAGAGCGGATAACAACGGATGGAATATTTTCTCGTCTGCTGTATCCTTTTTCCAAACGTTTTGCATCCGTTTGCCAATGTGACAGGCCCTTTAAATATTTTCAAGCCTCTAGTTGGCAGTGTTACAAAGTTTCTTTACTCCCACTCTCCCCCTCCTTCCCAGACAAAAGGTATAGAAGTTAAAAAAGAAAAAAAAACAAGTGCAATAAAAATAACTAAAGGGAGCCTCTAACCTAAATATTTACAAAGCCAAAGAAAGAAAAAAATAGATATAAATGGAGAAAAAAAACCAGTCCAGTTAGCAACTGCAAAATCACGATAGAGGTCCAGCCATAAGAAAAACAAAAACAAAAAGCAAACCCTTACTTTGACACTTCTGTTTAAAAACCGCCGCTTATTCAGTTCTGTCAAAACTTTTACAGATTCTTTTTTCCCCTTAGGGTGTCCTTTAAGGTCCTTTTATATCTTAGAATAATGAAAGAAAAATTCTCACCAAACCGACACACTTTTTCTTTCAGCCTCTTCCATTCGGAGCTGTCCCTAACTTCAGCAGCTTTGATGGCTGCCTCTCTGCCGCTGGCAAAAAGGGCTTCTCCTGGATCAACCAGGGACTTTGCGATATCCCTGGGATCTACAGGATGCGCCCTTCACTATCACCATCTCTTCGGCATGGTTTACGTCCGTTTGGACCGTCCAGGGGCAAAGATATCAGCTGGAATCTCAGACCTCCAATATTGCATGCAGTATCATCGTGACGCCAGCTCCTCCCCCCTGATTGTTATATTTCTTAATGTTTTTAGAAAACACTATTTTCTTAGTGACCTAAAAGTTTAAATAGGTAACACATTTCAAATTGTAAAAATATAAGAGAGATATCCCAAAATAAAACAGGTAAATATCAGTCAGATTAAAAAAATAAAACAAATTCATATAGTAGAAAAGGATGTCAACATCAGATAATTATTGATATGTTGCTTAAAAGGTTGAAGATAGTAATAGCATTGATAAAGATTTTCCTGTATCATAAAGAATTGAAAATAAACAAATTATTTTTAATAGGCACTTGGACAATCTTAGATGATTTTGAAAAAGCAGAATAGTCCTGGTTGGTTTTTAGTCTTTAGTTTTTTAGTTTAGGTTTTTAGTTGTTAAGGACCAAGAAGGAGGGGAGTCCACAGAAATGTTCTCTTTCACCTCTCAACAGGAGGGGACTTTCAAGCATTCTCCAGTCTCAGGCAGGGAAAACAGGCCTAGTTAGGAAAGGCAATCTGTGATCCAAATTGGGCTTTAGAATAAAGGCCAGCACTCTGAATTGTATTTGAAAACAACCAGGTGGTTTTACTCCCAAGGATAAAGCACAATTATTATTGTTGTGCCCAAAACCAGTCCTAGCCTGGTCCAAAGCCAATAAAAACTGCCAGACATGAGGAATGGCATTTTCAGTTTCTTTTATGGAACTACTCCAGCAAAAGGATCTCAGCATCTGAAGGAGCCAAGACCTTGTACAATGCGCATGCACAATATGTGATACACCCTAAGAATCTTATAATAAGAAACATATCTTTCTTTTGATTGGCTTCTACTTTTAAAAGAGTTTAATGGTTAGAATGCAGTACTGCAGGCTACTTCAGCTGCCTGCCGATTGCCTGCAGTTTGGCAATTCGAGTTTCATTGGCTCATGATTGACTCAGCCTTCCATTTTTCCAAGGTTGGTAAAATGAGGACTCAGATTGTTGGGGGCAGTATGCTGACTCTATAAACTGCTTAGAAAGTGGCACTGTGAAGTGGTATATAAGTCTAAGTGCTATTACTATTACCCTCCTTCATACATTGCTTGTTTATGTTAATAAGCTTTCTTATCAAAAGAAGTGTGTCTTTCACTGTTATAATAAGTTAGAGATTACCAAAGTTTATATACTCATGGTCACTCATGCCCTAGTCACTTTCCGTCTTGACTATTGCAACGCACTGTACATGGGGCTGCCCTTAAAGAGCATCCGGAAGCTCCAGTTGGTGCAAAATACAGTAGCCCACATGGTTTTGTGCAAACCTCAGTGTGCACATGTATCACCTCTCCTGCAGGAGCTGCATTGGTTCCCAGTTTGCTTTGAGGTGCAAATCAAGGTGCTGGTTGTTATCTTTAAAGACCTTCATGGGTTGAGACCAGGTTATCTGAGGGACCATCTCTTGCTGGTTACATCTACCTGAGACACCAGAGCGGGAGGCAAGGAATGTTGCAGGTCCCTTCCCCGAGGGCAATACACCTGGTGGGACTCAAAAGACTGGCTTTCTCCATGGTGGCTCCCTCTCTCTGGAACGTCATTCCCCCAGACATTAGAATGGACCCCACTCTAACACTCTTCTGGAAGGCACTGAAGACCGAGTTCTGCCAACGGACCCGGGGAACCCAGAGTGGGATGGAGCCTAATAAGCGGCTCATGTGATATGTTATTGCAGGTGTGGGGGGGTTATATGAAGTTTTTATATTCCTGTAAGCTGCCTTGAGTTGCCATGGTGTGAATAAGTGGCAATATAAATTTCCTAAAATAAAATAAATAAATATATCTACGTGCCTTAGCTAGCATTCATCTAGCATGCCCTTCTAACTTCTAACTTTTTCGTTGCTAGGCATTTGTTAACACTCATCACAGCTCTAACTTTCTGTGTCAGCAAGTCCTTTAACAAACTTTCCTAATTCCAATCTGAGTTCTTCATTATCAATAGCAGTGAATTCCCACCTAAAAGTATTTACAGTATGATGGCAGAATAACCCACAGTAGGAAGTAGCAGGACTCTATTATCATGAGTGTTCGGAATCTGTCCACCAATTAGTTGGGTTGGCAATATATAAACCAACAATGTAGGTTTGTAGCTTTAAGACAAAGTTACTGTGTTGATTTGTACTATATTCCAATTGGTTGATTGTATTGTGAATTGCCATAAGAGAGAGCTAGAGATCATGGCTTGTTCTCTCTGACATGCTCTCTCTCTGACATTCTGTTTCTCTGACATTCTGTATTTCTGACATTCTGTTGCTATCTAAGCTGTTCTTATACTTTGATATTTTGTTTACTGGAAATGACAAAAGCAACCGGTAAGGAGATTTTGTAACTGGATATTCTTTGGACTGTAAAACGTATATGACCTGGACCATTTATTGGACTGTGCTATTTCTTCAAGTAAACTTTAACTCAATTTAGTGTATCTGAGTGTGTCTCATAAACATTTCCATGTGCATATCCTTGTTACTCAAGGGTTATTCTGTACATATCATAACAATGAGCCATAGCAAATATAGGATAAAAGGGAAATGCAAACTGAAAGTAGCAAAGCATTGCTCCAACAGAAGTTGGTAGAGCCATTTTTCAATGGATAGACTGTAAAAGTTTAATAATTAATAAAATCTGGTGGCATTGAAGCATTTATACTCATGTTTTCCACACCCATGTCTTCTACAAATTTTACCATTCTCCAGAAAGTATGGAGAGTTTTCTAAACATGGAGTTCAATTGAGAAAAGAGTAAGGTAATCTGGAGCTACTTTTTTTTGCAAATCTTCCTCCCGTTCTCTATGGTTATGTTCACTCATTCCAAACTTGGATCTCTTTTTATGGAAACTGCTAAGTTCTGTCATTTTGATTTTCCATGGTACCATATAATAATTGCTTGCTCAAGGACATCCTGGAATTAAAACAGAACCTCTCACATCCATATGTATGGTATTTGTTTGGGAATAGCTGAATGTTGGGAAATGATCCTACTAGGCCTAAGGGTAGGATTTAACTAGAGTCAGTGCAACTGTGTGGTGATGACTCCCAAGACTTGGCATTCAGAAATTTAGCGATATCCATTTTGAAATTCACGTGTTTTCTAAGAAACTTATATATCCACAGCCTCAATGCTGGTAACAGAAGCAAGATTTACATAAGAATGTTTTAAATGTCAAAGAATACAGGCTTATGCTTACTTACAGTACACATTAGAACCAGAACAATATGGCTTATGTACATGAGATGATCAGGACTGTAAATATTTAGACCAGAAAATCATGGTGAATGTAAAATAAGAAAATGCCATGAGGATAAACATTCTTCAGATAAAAAGCCTTTTCTTTTCCAGACTACCTTACAGCTGTTTATACTTTTCCAGGAACTTCTAGCCAATAGCAAAAAGCTTATTATTCTAAGTGCAGTTGCTACATTATTGTGATTAAATCAGAATAAACACATGAACATATAAACAAATGCATTTTATATATATTAAAGAAAAATTGAAAAATGTTTTATAGCCCCAATTTATAACAATGACTTAAGATTGATGGTTTTATTTCTGCAGTTAGTGTTTTCATTAGCAGGACCTAGTGGTTCTTGACATTTTAGATGTGATTACAGTTTCCTATATGTCTACTTTTAGAAGGCTGCAAAAAAAATGAAAGATCCCAGGTATTTTGATTGCACAAAGTTTAATCCTATCCTTGAGCAGGTTGAGTTGGTAACCAAAGGCCGTATCAGCATTTGAATAGTTTAAGAGAAGACCACAATGCTATATTGCACCTCTTTTCAGAAATTATATCAGAAGCATGAAAAATGAAGCTCAATAGGACATGCTTTGAATACAAAACAAACCAAGTCACTCTCCACAATTTCTGTGGCAGAGTGTGCCAATTTCAGTTGGCAGAGATATTTCTAGGGAACTCGGGAAAGCCATTCTCAGCTGTACATAGACAATATTAATCTTATGCAAAAAATAACCTTGCATTTTTAGTTTGACTAAAGAGAATTTGCTTTTCAAGCATGTTTCAGAGAAGAAAATTTCTGTGACATTCTCATGGATAGAGTGGAGGGGTTTTGCATTGAATGGCACTGTTCCCATGACCCAAATAGCCTAGTAATTTTCTCTCCAACTGGGGAATAAAAACCAGAACATTTATAGAGGAAATGGGTCTAGAAACTTGTCCCTATGGTCCATAGTACCCACAACCCAGATGATTAGGAAGAATTAGTTAAATCCTAGGCACGACTGGATCTTTTTAGAGCATAGAGGAGCCTTGGTGGTGCAGTGGTTCGAGTGCAGTACTGCAAGCTACTCCTACTGCAATTTGGCAGATTGAATCCCACCAAGCTCAAGGTTGACTCAGCCTTCCATCCTTCCGAGGTGGGTAAAATGAGGACCCAAATTGTTGGGCGCAGTATGCTGACTCTATAAACCGCTTTGAGAGGACTTGAAAGCACTGTGAAGAGGTATATAGGTCTAAGTGCTATTGCTATAGTCTATTCACTCACTGGCAAATAAACTAATTATCCTAATCAGTATTCCATCACAGAACTGAGAGACAATCATTTTCATAAACAGGTGGATAGTACCCTATTCCCCTTCAAAACTGCTTCTGAGCTCATTTCTATACAGGTAGTCCTCAACTTACAACAGTTCATTTAGTGACCATTCGAAGTTACAACATCACTGAAAAATGTGACTTGTGACCATTTTTCACACTTATGACCATTGCAGCATCCCCATAGTCACATGGTCAGTTGGCAACCAGCTCACATTTACAGCAGTTGCAATGCTCCAGGATGATGTTATCCCTTTTTGTGACCTTCTGATAAGCAAAGTCAATGGGAAAGCCAGATTCACTGAACAACCAAGTTTCTAATTTAACAATTACAGTGATTCACTTAATGATTGTGGGAAAAAAGCTCATAAAATGTGGGCAAAACTCACTTCACAAATGTCTCGTTTAGCAACATAAATTTTGAGCTCAATTCTGGTCATAAGTCAAGGACTGCCTGTACCAAATACCAAGACCTGTTCCAAGTCTTGTTCCATTAAACCCAAAAGAAAAGTCTCTGGTTTTCTTTCTATATTTACTTTAAGAATTTTCTCTATTAAGGTATGAATCCTACTCCAATATTTCTTTGCTTGATTCACCATAGTTGATAAAAAGTCCATGCTGCTGCTGCTGCTGCTGCTGCTGCTGCTGCTGCTGCTGCTGCTGCTGCAAACCAGCGATGGTGGCAGGCAGGAAAAGGCAGGAAGTGATGTAGTGCACATGTGCTATAAGGAGTGACTGGGCGGGTGGGGGGGAAATGCAGTCAGTGATTATCACAAATGCGCAATAAGGACTGACTGGGCAAGGAATGGAGGAGCGGGTGGAGAGGACCAGGGGCCTGTTTTACCAGTTTTCCGAACTACCGGGAATTGTAAGAACCAGTTCTACCAAACCAGTGAGAACCATTAGAATCCCACCCCTGCTTAAAAGGGAAATAAAAATCTTAAAGGAAACAAAAATTCAGCTGCAGCTCCCTGCCCTCAGCAGATATTTTGGTGCCAGTTTATCTACAAGACAAAAGATGGCCAGCCTATCTACAAAACAAAAGACCTTCAGCTCCAGGCTGATGGGATTAAGACATGACACTCAGGACATAATAGGATTAGCCCTCTAACCCATCTAGCATCAAGCTCACCACACTGCACAATCAAGCCCCTACATTGCATCACCCAGCACAGTTCAACCAAACTTATCTCAGACAAACTCTTAGGATTTGCACATGACCCCTATAGCAACCAATAGGATACATGCTCTTGCCATAGGAACTGGAAGCTCAAGTTCAAAGCCCAAGAGAGGCCACAAATAACACTCACTCTCCACTCCATGTGGTCAGCTACCCAGGACTTTAAACCCATGTGGTCCTGTTCACCATTTAAACTATTCTTCCAAGCAGCCTCCATGTTTCCAGTGTCTTTCTCCCCACTTGAAACTGAACCCAGATGGACATTTCTTCCAACGGTAGTGATGGCACTCATGTCAAAGGTGATACATCATAATATTTTGGGTGACACACCAGTTTTGCCAATGCCTGTCAACTATTCTTGAAAATACTGCCCATTTTTATGAAATATTTGGAGGCTGTGGAGGCCATGTGAGAATGAGGTATGCTCTCATGTGGCCTCTGGACTTTCAGGAAGTAATGCCAGAGCGCTGTGCTCCATACAGCCTCCAGAGCATCTGAAAACCAGTCAAGAATCAGGTGTGCTTTCTTTGTTTTTGGAGGGTACAAGGCACAGAAGAACATTCTTCAAAAATAAAGACGTCATGCAACCCAGAGCAGCCTTAGGTAGGCCACAGGGGCATATCAATTGAAGGTAAGTGGCACATGGCAGATCCTGGGGAATGCTTGTGCCCCTTGGTGAACAGTGTGAGGTGGCCTTTTTAAGTGGCAGAGCTGGTTACTAGCATGATGGGATCAGAAGAGGACCCCTTTGAGTAATGTTTTCAAAAACTACAAGTTGATTAAGTCTTTGAAGTATTAAAGCAAGAACGTGGATTCTGATAAGAATTGGTTGAAAATGGCTTAAGACAAGAATTGCACAAGGATTTGAATTTTAGTAACCTGGAAACTGAGGAAAATATGGAAAGCAATTAATGCCTTAACAAGTTAATGCTAACAATATCCAGAGTCATTTTGTAGAAGAGATAGGTGGCATAGAAATTTAATAAATAAAATAAAATAAATAAATCAGCATTATGGGATGATATCAAATATTACATGATATGTATAAGGTTACTGAGCATGCTTGCGAGATCACAGATGAGTCAAATGATGCTAACCAATGAAAGAGCAATATATTTGAACTGTACATAAAGAGATCACCAATCTTCTAAGGGACTCTTCATCATGTATCCATAGGGGTCTCTCTTTACTTATACATAAATAAAAAGATAATAATCTGCCTTTCCAGCTCATAGCCTGTTTGGACAAAGGAACACTGGAATTAGAATCTTGTTGTCATTTAGGGCTCACAGGGGCTGGAGACAAAGGCCCAGCTCTGTTTCAGGCACAGCCTCAGCCTTGCCACCAAGTACTACCCAAAAGATGTTTTTTCAAAAGGCAACTGGACTTAGTTTTTCCTTGAAAATGTTACGCTTCTCATCCAAGAAGTTTCTTCAATTCTCATAGAATTACAGAACTGAAGAAGCTTCTTGGATGAGAAGCAAAAAGTCTTCAAGAAAAAACAAGGTCCAGTTGCCTTTTGAAAAAGAATCCGTGGGATAACCATGACATGGATGATTGTTCAGTTGAGACCTTCAAGAAGATATTGGACTGCCATTTGTCAGAAATGGTGTAGAGTCTCCCACTTGGGCAGGGGGTTGGACTAGATGACCTATAAGGTCCCTTCCAATTCTGATTATCTGTTATCTGATTGAGAATCTCCACAGATATGTTTTAAGAAGATATTGGATAACCATTTGTCTGAAATGGTATAGAATTTCCTGCCTAAGCAGGGGGTTGGACTAGAAGACCTTCAAGGTCCCTTTCCAACTCTGTTATTTTACGCTACTCTACTCTACTCTACTCTACTCTACTCTACTCTACTCTACTCTACTCTACTCTACTCTACTCTATTCTATTGAGTCAAGCTAGGCATTTTCTGAATTTTTGACACCCTAAGCAGAGATGGTATTCAGCCAGTTCTGACAGGTTCTGGAGAACCGGTAGCGGAAATTTTGAGAACCGTGTTTCTCCAACAATACGCCCCCCAATAGGAAGTCCCAACATGTTTTCTAGGCATAAGGTTAAATTAAGCCCCTTCCCCCAATTTTAGGCCTATTTTAAAACATGTGAAATGGGTGGGAAGGGGGGGGAACTTGCTGTTTAGGAGCACCCCTTGGGCAGCCATGCCTTGCCACTAGCCACTCCTAACGGCCGATCATGGTGGAGCACAGAGAACTCCCTACTCCCACCAAGAGAAGCTCCCAGAGAACTCCCTACTCCCTACTCCCACTTTGCTGCCTGGGGCTCCTGCACAGGAAAGACAGGTCACACCATCCACGTCCCCTCAGGCAGCCAGAGCAGGGCTCGGCAGAGATGCCTCTGGCAGGACCGCAGAAGAGCAAGCTGATCAGCCTGCTGCTGGCACCCCACCTTTTTACCAATGCTCCGCTCTGGGCATGAGCAGGTGCAGTGGCAGCCCAGCCCACATGGCCCGCTCCTCTCAGGGACCGCAAGTTCACTTGCCCTGTTTGGCCTGGCTTCCAGTGCTACCGTCAGCCGCTCTTACCTTACATGGCAGTGGCGCCTTCTCCTGCTGGCTGCGACTTGCAGGCTGAAAACACAGCCCAGCTTTCGCCCCAGCACAGCCGGAATCCGCCGCCCGCCATGCAAACCCCAATGAGCAGCCTCACCCATGCAGCTCCTTTTCCCTCAAGCATGGGCGAGGCTGCTCATTGGGGTTCACGTGGCAGGCAGCAGATTCCATCTTTGTTGGGCCCTGGGCGACAGCGTGCAGCCCCCATTTGGGCTGCATTTTGAGCCTTCTGGGTACCTATAGCCATTGTTGTGTATACTTTGGTGGCAGCTCTGTAAGCAGAGAGTCTGTATCCTATGCATCTATGGGAGCACCTGAAGCTTGTCAGGGCTGCCTGGGCCCTTGGTGGTCCCATGCCCTGTTGTGAGCTCAGAGTCTGTGGATTGGAAAACAACCCCCAGACTCCCGAAGAGAACTTGTCAAGAGAAGAAGTCAGGGCAAGTTGGTCGTGGGCACCACACCTGAACGGCACAACTACATTCTTTTGAAAAGGTCTGGCTGAAAGACTTGGGAAAATCCCAGGAGGCAGAGCAAGGAGGTTAGGGAGGGTAGAACAAAATCAGCACGTGACTGGCCAGCTGGTGTTCGCGCTTGGGGGAAGAGGAGCTGGCGGAGCGCCAGCCGTAATGGGAACACCAGAAAGGCAGCCTCCTTGCCTTTGTCTCTCATGCAGTGGCAGGAAGCCAGGCAGTGGCAGGGCCGAAGGCCTCTAAGCGACCCAGCAGTCTCCCCCGCGCTCTTCTCAAGCAGGGCAGGTTAAGAAAGCAGCCTTCTGAGTTACAGTACCGAGCACTGCAACTTGATCCGAGCTCGAGCATGTCCACATGGCACGCCAAATTTGGTGCTTAAAGGAACTTTGCAAGTTTGCCAGTGCACTGGACCAAGAACTACCCACACCGCCTGAGTTGGCACGATGCACAGGGTGGAAAGTGGTTCGCTGCGTGGGTGTCACGGGAACATGGCCTTTCACTGATAGGGGTGTAAATACACATGCACACACACCACCAGACTGTGCGTGGGGGGGGGGGGGNGGGGGGGGGGGGGGGGGGAATTAAGACATCCTTGGAAAGACAGCCTAGCCATTTCTTCAGGGCTCAAAAAAAAATAAAACACAGCTTTTAAAAATAAAACTAAAACACTTTCTTATAAAAATAAAAATAAAACACTTTCTTATTTTATGAGAAACACGTTAGTTCAGAAAACCGGCAAATACCACCTCTGACTGGCCCTGCCCCCCAACTATTCTCTGCCTCCCAAGTCCCAGGTCCCAGGCTGGGTCTTCTTTTGTTGCCCTGCACAGGAGAACAGAGATGGAAATCAGGTTAGTGGGGTGGGGAGGGAATGGGTATTTTACAGTATCCGTCCTCTGCCATGCCCACCAAGCAACACTACGCCCACCAAACCACGCCCACAGAACCGGTAGTAGAAAATTTTGAATAGCACTACTGACACTAAGCCTAAAAGTTTTGCCATCACAGTTCTTGAAAGTTACTTTATAAGATTATCTAATACTGGCTTTGGTTCCCAGAGCCTGTTCTCATTTCCTAGTATCTTCTGCCATCCTATCAACATTCCTTGGCTTTTTAAGTGTTTTATGGCTGAGTCTGACAGAGTTATTATTTTTGCCAAGTTCCTAGGAAAGCAATTAGGAAGATGGTGCTTTGTCTGCTTAGCCATCACTATAGTAATCTTTTCAATAATTCCCTTTAATAACAGGGATGAAAAAATAAAATGTCTGTGATCTGTGCTTAGCATAGAGAAGGTTGTAGTTCAAAACTCAGCATTTTTTGAAAAATACAGTTTTCTTAGCTAGATATTTTTCTTCCTTCTCTTCCTCCCCTACCCCCTGAAAAAAAAAAGTCCAGGATTTTTGCATCACTTAAAATAAAAGATACAATCGGAGCTCCTAGATATCTTATCAGCTACTTGGGATACTGGAAAGCTGGGAGTAAAATCTTGCAGTGTAGTAGTATTAGTACAACGGTCACCAACCGGTGGGCCGCAGCACACTGGTGGACTGTGAGAAAATTTGGGTGGGCCACAGAGAAATCTCACCCCCAGACCACCCCCACAAAGCAATTAATCCAGGCTGCACAGAAACACAAGGCTGTGCCGCCCACATGGCCCGCGTGAACCCTCCCCGCCCACTCACTCCTTACCTGGTAAACTTGCCTACTAAATTGTGATTTTTCCTTTTTCCAACCATCATCTGTTCTGCTGTGCTGGCAGATTTAGATTAGCTAGAAAGAAGGAAATGGTTGGATTTCTTACTTTCTAGCTAGTCTTTAAATCTTCAGCTCAGCACAGCCAAACCTCCCTTAGGACTGAAGGTTTGCTTGCAAGCAAATTCAGTGCAGACTCATTGCAAGCAAATTTGAGAGACTGAGCTAGCTGATGGCACATAGATAGATCACTGAATGATTCTGTGAGCAACTCAATCTGCCTGCTTTGCCTGATTTTGGGTAAAAGTTGTTCTTTTTTTTAAATAAAAAATTCAATATTTATATGCATTGTGTGTTGTGAGTTAATTTTGTGAGTTTGCTTGCAAGCAAATTTTATGTGACAGACTGAGCTAGCTAATGACAGATAGATAGGTCTCTGAATGAATCTGTTATTCTGTGAGCAACTCAATCTGCCTGCCTGCTTTGCCTGATTTTGGGTAAAAGTTGCTCTTTTTTTAAATAAAAAATTCAATATTTATATAAATATTTATAATATTTACATACAAGCCATGTCCAGCCAGTCACATGACCACCAAGCCACACCCACAAATTAGGCCATGCCCACAGAACCGGTTAGTGGTCCCTGGGATCTAAAATTATGAGTTTGGCGGTCCCTGAGGTCCAAAAGTTTGGCAACCCCTGCTCTAGTAAACCCCTGGACTTTTTTTTTTTCCTTTTTAAGAGCCCAGGGATAGAACTGTTTAAAGAAGAGAAAATGTGTAATTAAAATGAAATGTTTCTGCCAGCTTTTGAACTAGCAACCTTTGCTATGCAAATATTATAATTAGTACACCATTTTAGCATTGCTACAAAAAGAATTTATAGAGCCTATTAAATTATAATGTAGCAAAAAGAGAACTTTTTTAAAAAAAAATACTTATAATGCCTGCATGAATCTCTGTTTTGATATTTTAGGTTTATATATAAATTTAACTTAGACATGTAGTTATATATACACACACACTCACACATAGGCATACACACATAACAAATATCTGTGTGTGCGTGTGTGCATTTGTATGTAACTGGGAAGAATATACTACAGGAGTTGCAGAATTGACAGATACCCTTCCTGAAAGAGAAAGGGAGTATTGTCCAAAGAGAGTTCATGGCCATCTACAATCCTGAAAATCTTGCAAGATGCTATCAGTCATTTTTCAGCCCAGACAGGAATTTCTTAATCTAGTTTAAAGTCGAGCTGGCATGCATATAGGATAGAAGCAGTTTATAGGATAAATGTGAATATACATTGAGTCAGTGATTTGATTTTTAATGTGTCATAATCTCCAAATTCCCATCTTATTGATCCAGTAGTAATAGAACAAGTTAGTTGCAAAGTAATCAAGGAATATATGAGAGAAATGGTTCATGTTTTTCATCATAGTGTAATCTCTCCTCAACCGAATTGCATCCTCTCTGGTTCTCTGTGCTTCATTTAAATGTCAAGAGGATACCATAAAGGAACTCATTCCATTAGGATATTTTCAGATTGGAAAGTCTAAGCAGCCAGAGATGATGCATTATGATAGGTCAATGTATAATAAAATCTCCAACCATTTCATATAATGCAGTGTGCTCCAAACAACACAAAGTAAGATTCAAAAGAAATTCTTAAGCACACTGAAAATAAAGTAAAGAAAATTAAGGCTCTGTTATAGAAGAGGAAAAGTTTTGAGATATTTCAAGGTAGATTTCATTGGGACATTATATAATAAATACAGATAACAGCAGCAAAGATTATTAGGATTGAAGTGGTTCCCATTTTCAAAAAAGGAAAAAAAAAACAGACTGAGGAAACTATAGACCAATCAGTCTAATATTAATACCCAGGAAGATACTGGAAAAGATAATAAAAAACAGATCTGCCAACATCTAGAAACAAGTAAAGTAATAACTAGCAGTCACCACGGGTTTGTTCAGAACAGATCATAACAAACCAATTCTTATTTCATTCTTCAACACCAGTGACTAAAATTAGTACTAGAACCAGCAAAATACTGTGACATGATATATTATATTTCAGCAAGGCATTCGACAAAGTTAAACCACAACTACTTTTAGTAAGGCAATGAAAAAAGTGAAATAGGAAAGCAGCACACTAGCATGATCGCAACTGGCTGACAAACCATACTCAAATGAGTAGTTCCTTATGGGTCTGTCTACATTGGAGAGAAGTAAGCATGTGGGTGCCACAAGTTTCCGTCATTAGGCCCAGGATCTCTTCAATAATGCTTCATGAACAACTTAGATGAAGGAATAGAGGGGGGACTTACCAAATTTGCAGGTGATACTAAGCTGGCAGGAATAAGACTAACACCCAAGAAGGATATATCTTGAACCTATCTTACAGAATGGCTCTTGACAGACCTAAAACACTGGGCCTATCTCAACAAAATGAAAATTCAATATAGAGAAAAGAAAGTCAGGAACTGGGCATGGCTACTCTAATTGAAGAGGTAAGACAGGGGAGACATGATAAAGCAGTCTTCACAATTTTGAGGGGCGTGCTCATAGAGAGGGAAGGGTGTCAAGCTATTTTTTAAAGTGGCCTTGAGCACAGTACTAAGGAATAATGGATGGATACTGAATAGGAAGAGATTTAACCCTGAGAATAAGGAGAAACTTCTCTGACAGTGAGAACAATCAATCAATTTGAAGCAGCTGCCCTTTGGATAGTTGTTGGTGAGCGCCATCACTTGAGACTTTCAAGAAGAGATTGGACTGCCATTTGTCAGAAGTGTATGTAGGGTCCCCGCCTCTGTGGGTGGGGGGTTAGACTAGAGGATGACCTATTCACTCTGGATAACTCTTGATTATCTGTTTATTTATAGGGAGACTAGAGGTTAGAAAGCATATCAAGAATCGTTGTTTAATTGGGTATGTCTAGTTTAATGAAAAGAAGAACTAGGGTTGACACATTAGCAGTGTTCCAATATCTCGGGCTGCCACAAAGAAGAGGAGTCTCAAGCTATTCTCCAAATCACCTGAAGGCAGGACAAGAAGCAATGGGTGGAAACTAATCAAGGAGACAAGCAATCTAGAACTAAGGAGAAATTTCCTGACACTTAGAACAATTAATGAGTGGAATGACTTACCTCCAGAAGTTGTGGATGATCTAACACGAGAAGTTTTTAAGAAGAGATTGGACAACCATTTGTCTGAAATGGTGTAGGGCTTCCTGCCTAGGTAGGGGATTGGAGTAGAAGACCTCCAAGGTCCCTTCCAACTCCATTATTCTGTTAATGAGCTAGAGAAACCAGTGAACTGACTATATAAGGAAAATTTTCCAAATTCATACATTTGGAAGGCAGTTGAATAACCCAGATGGAATGTGTGTATTCTTATGTCATTCTTGACATTCTTGTTTTTAAAGATACTTCACTCTGATATTGAATAAGAATAATTCACTTTCTGGAAAACAATGAGGGTACTCAAGTTTACAAATTCCAAAAGGCATTTATGTTAATAGTCAGATGATAGGATTATGAGGTCAGTTTATAAGATTTTTCTAAAAATACATTTTTAGCCACATATTAACTTTATATGGTGACAGATCTGAATTTTAATTTCAAATGCATTTTTGTCATTTTTCTCTAATAGAAGGTTAATTGTAAAATTATAAACTGTCTAAATTCCATATAGGCTAGTAAATTATAAGATTAATAAAAGAATCATATCTAAAGAAGAATGTCTGGTTACCATTTTACAGTTAGGAACTTTAAATGTCAATCATACTATATATCATAGTGGGCTACATTCATCCTCAAACATTGATTTCCTACTTGATAAGACAATTTTCTGACATAATATTTTTTTCTCAATTATAGGACTCACTGAGTACCTATAAGCATATAACCCATTCCAGAATACTATACTACACTGTCTTTTTGGCCACTGGAAAGATGATACTGTACTGATATTATGAAGTCTTGTGTCAGGGTTCCAACAGATGCCCTAATTAAACCATGAACCTCAAGCCAATTTTCAAAAAAAATACAGTTATTTATTAGGAGCAACATGTTGGCAGATCCCCAAATGAAGTCAGTTCTTCCCCACGTAATTTATGGCTCAATTAGAACCCTGTTTCCCCCTTGTTTACCCCCAGGATATGTCATAAATCGCATTTTCCAACTGAGTACCTTTGCGGGCTGTAAAGATCACGCCTCAGGGATACAGCCTTGAGAAAGGTATGCATGGATGTGCCTCTGGCTGTGGCTGTCATGCTGCTGCACCAGCTCTCCCCCCTCCTGCCCATGGCAACTCGATAGCAGGCCAGGAATGCTTTACAATTTGACATCTTGATGATCCCCTTCTAATGCAAGAGCTTGTGAGAAAGTAGGCATTTCTTGAAGAAAGTATGGAGAGATTCTTCAGTTTTTAAAATGATGATATTTTATTCAATTATAATGTGATTGTGTGTTGCAGGATTGCTGGTAAGATTTCTTGGTTAGTCACTGTATTAAACATTTTGTAGGGACATATTTCCATTAGATATAAGCCAATGAGGCTTAATTAGGAGTGTACATTGTTCCAGGCGGTTGTGAATGCAAAACCTATCTGGAGATCATAAAAGCAGACACATCTGCTTTCAGGATCATGTAGCTGGAGTGGAAGCTTCTCCACACCCTGGAATTGGTGCAAATGCTTTAATCAGTTGTAGACAGTTGCTACATTTGTGTTCCCACCAATATCAGGTTCAAATTGAACCTGGTCCCAACAGTATTAAAAAGAAATATTTAACTGTGGATTTAAATGTAAATGAAAGTAATCTCCATTATTTACAACTAAGGTGCACTCCAAATAAAATAAAATAAAATAAAACAGAAGCCATATGATTAATTTGCCACATTATTAGGTCCATGGAAGGCTTCTTCATGTTAGAACAAATGCTACTTATTAGTTTCATAATTAAGGCCATTCGTCTATGAGTTTCAAAGCCTTCTAAATGTGCAGTTTAAGACTGAAAGGCTGCTGCTTTAATGCAGAAATGTTTCATATGGTAATTTTACACTGTAGGAAGATTTTAATCCATATATTATTTAGCATTAGCCTTGTACATAGTGGTTCAAAACAATAAAAGCATGATTGTGCCAAACAGTGCAGGCAGCATCAATAAAATATGAGTTATAGACTTGGGAAAGAAAGAACCTACTGTACTGATTTATTTCTCAATATCTGTATTGCATAAAGAGCACTCCTGCCTTTGATATTTCAAGAACTTAAAATCCTTGGGAAGGACTATCAAGAAAATCTTACACTGCAAAAGTGTCTTCCACTGGCCTGAACAAAAACAAGGGGAGGGATTTTAATTAAAATTCCCAGAGAAGCTGCCATGAAAGAGGAATATTTACTGGAAAAGAATAAAAACAAATGAGAATCCATACCCATCATCAGGTTCTAACCAGTTCTGGAGAACCAGTAGAGGAAATTTTGAGTTGGAGAACCAGCAAATATTATCTCTGACTGGAGATTTCACAGTATCCTTCCCCTGCCACGCCCACCAAGCCATGCCCTCAGAACTGGTAGTAAAAATTTTGATTCCCACCACTGATACCCATGCTGGGTATGGGTAAGTGTAGTGTAGTACAACATATTACATACTGAGTTAAAAAGTCTGTGGTCCTCCTCTGAGAGGCTGTAGAGGTGGAAAAGACAGCAAATGCAGCATTTCAGCATTTGAATCAGAATGCTGAACTCTCTCTTCCACCTTTCTCCTAAAAGCAGTGAGAAATCCATATTTAACCATTGTGCCCAGCTCCTCAAATCTCACTTGTTTAAACATCCCCTTGATGCTTGACCATTTCTCTGTTTAAATGTTTTGCAATTTGGTGTGTTTGTAGAGGCTCATCAGTTTCAATGTGCTGGCCTTACTGAGAGTATCTCTATCTCTCTCAGCTTCCATATTCAAAATTGTGTGCACAGCAATCTTTTAGCTTCTTTTCCAGAGATAGTTGAGTCCAGAATTCCTGATGTAGCTTGTGAGTTCTGCAATCCAAGTGATCTGTAATTGAAATTTTTCTTAATTGTTCTATTAGATAAAATTCTGGAAGTCCGTCAGTATCAATTTTGCACCAATTCTATGCTCTTTTTGCTATAGCAATGTTAAATGTTTTAAACCCCAAATGTCAGCTCCATATGTAAGAGCATAGTGGTAATGTTGACTTTGTATGCCATAATAATTGGAGTAAAGGAAACTTGATAAAAGTAACTTTAAAAAAAAATTAGCAAAGGATTTACATGTTGCCTCACTCTGAGTGAACTCCTTTAATGGTGAGGGAGCCAAAATACAGTCTCAGACCACTTCTAAATAAGGAGCTCTGTTGGCTTACCATCTAATAGCTATCTATAGCTGTGATGTCATTTTCTGAAAACCATGATCTTGACTTCAATTTATTAATAAACATAGAATTGTTATGACAATGATAGTCTTCTTAACAATCCATGCAACACAACTTGTGAGTATGATAACAGAATCATATTGTCAGCATATAGCAAGGTGTTGCTATGTGTGTTGATTAACTTAGGCATGTGTACTTCAGGATTGAGTACTTCAGCCACTGAATGAAGATTGCAAGTATCATCATAGCAGGATTCCAATCAAGGCATCTGAATGCCTGGCTGGCAAGAAGGGGCAAGCTGGCAAGGAGAACATGCCATGGCCTACATGGATTTTGAATAAAAAACAAGTGAGAATTGAGTAAGCATGCTGTTCATTTGTAAAAGATCATGTATATCAGGGATGTCAAACTCAATTTCATTGAGGGTTTGACCTTGGGGGGGTGGGATAGGCGTGGCCATGGTGGGTGTGGCCAGCTCAACATCACTCATGTCGGGAATACCTGTGGCCTGAGGACTCTGCCAATGAAAATTGGCTCCAGAGCTCCGTTTTCAGCCATGATGGCCTCCTGCAACCTTCTGCCAGCTTGGGGGAAGCTCCATTTTCGCTGGCATAGGTACCACGGGCTGGTCCTTCATTGTTTCCAGGGTGGACCTGTGGGCAAGATCTAAGCACCCCTGATACATCATTTTGCACATAAAACCAAACCATCCATAAGACATGCTGATCAAATGAAATAAACTAAGTCTGCATTAGTAAATAATAGAGATAAATTATTCTTGACATGAGAACATACGGTGGAGGGGATGTTGGTTCTGATCATCATCTTTCATCATCATATTTAAGCTCCAGCTAAAGAGAAAGCATCAGTCACACCCAGTCTGCCCTTTTGTTGTGGAAGAGCTAAAAGATCATGCTGCTGTCAACCAATGCAAAGGGAACCTGGAGAATCATTTCTGGCAATAGCAGCATTACGTTCCCCTCAAAGATATGTGCACAGACAATCATATGTGTGTGTGTGTGTGTGTATGTGTGTGTGTGTGTGTGTGTGTGTGTGTTTTAAAATTTTTGCGGGTGCTTACATGTGTGCTGTTCAGCTTCCTTCGGGTATTATCCCACGTCATTGTAGTGCTTTTAAAGTTGATGTAGCAATGTTTCAGCAGAATCTCATCTGCCATCACCAGGCTTCTGTATTGAGTTAGTTTCCTAGTTTCAAATTTGAGGCTGGTCCATTCTGATTGGCAGGAGCCTGGGTCTGTGTTCATTGGACTTGGAGTTTGATTGATTGGTGTTTCTGGTTTCTTCTGTCTGTTTTGTGGCTTTGATTTGGCTGGCAACACTCTGTTCTGTGTTGGAGGCTTTCAGTGCAGCTTGGCTCTGTGTGAAAGGACGGCTGCTCTTCATTAGCAAGCTGGGTTTCACCTGGGTGCCCTGTGGGGGCGGGGTGTTAGAGTTGGAGCTATCAGAGGGAGTCTGTTTGTGCCCAGGTGTTTGCCTGGCTTGTGGTGTGGAGATCTTTTCTATTTGAGAGTGCAGGCTTCCAAATGATTGACAGTCTCCAACACAAAAGCCTCCAACACAAGAACAGAGTATTGCCAGCCAATCAAAGCCACAAAACAGACAGACAGTTATGACCTGTGGCTTTCATGTGTTGGACTAGTGAGGAGGTGTGTCCAGCTTTTTTACTGCATTTTTGTGTTCATTCAGGCGGGTACTTATTCTTCTATTGGTCTGTCCAGTGTATGTGGCCAGGCATGATGCACAGGGAACTTCGTATATGCCTTTGTTTTCCAGGTCAATTTTGTCTTTGGGGTTTTTAAGGATGGCTTGCAATTTTTTTGTCTGTTTTGAAGGCAGTCTTGATGTGATGCCTGTGTAGTATTCTTACTGATTTTGTCTGTAGTACCTCTTATGTAGGGCAGGACAGCTGTTCCATAGGTTTGTTGAACTTCTAGGTCTCTGTTATGTCTTGGTGTGTTTTTGTGGATCAAGCTGGTGATTTTGTTTTTGTGGAAGCCGTTGGCTGTCAATACTTTAGTCAGGGTGCATAGTTTCAGTCTTTATATGTTGTCTTGGTCTGCCAGGCGTTTGGTTCTGGTAATTAGTGTTTTAGCCACGGAATTTATCTGTGCTGGGTGGTGGTGGAGATTGGGCGTTGAGGTAGTGGTTGTGTTGTGTTTTCTTCTGGTATACGGTGTGTCCATTGGCCATCTGTTCTTTTGTAGATTCAGTACATCTAGAATGGTAGTTGTTTGTTTATTTCCCGTTTCCATGGTGAACCTAATTTTGGAGTGTGTGCTGTTTAGGTGTGTTAGCGAAATTGTTTAGGTTTTCTTTTCCATGGGGCCAAATCACAAATGTGTATCGATGTATCTTAGCCATAGTTTGGGTTTGTGGGTGGCATTAGCCAGGCTCTGGATTCGAATTCTTCCATGAAACAGGTTTGCAATGAAGGTGACAAGTGGTGATCCCATAGGGGCCTCTTCAATTTGCTTGTATCTTGTCCTTTGTATATGAAATATGTGTTGTTAGCAGTGTTCTGTTAGTTCCAGAGGTGTTTAGCCGGTTGGTATTTATTTTTCATGATTTCAAGAGTTTCTTTTATCGCACTTGGAGTGAATAGTGAAACCACGTCGAAACTTACAAGCAGATCTTGTTCCACGTGTAGATCTTTGGATCATTTCTAAGAAGTGGTATGAGTTTTGTACATATAAAGCTGTGGTTTCAGTATGGGGCTGTAGTTGTTTTGCTAAGTATTTAGCTAGGTTTTTGTGAATGGTGCTCCTTTGGAGCTGACTATGGGTCTGAGAGGTATGCCTTCTTTGTGTATTTTGGGAGGCCATATAAATTTGGGGCATCTAGAAGATTTTTATCTTTGGATGATTGTCTTGTGGATTTCTTTGCTTATGTGGCTGGTTATAATTTTCTTCTTGGTTTAATTTTCCAGATATGTGGTTGCGGTCTGTGTTTATAGGTTTGTATGTGGAGTCTTGGAGCTAGGTCTGTCCAACTTGTTTTCGTAGTCTTTTCTATCCCATTACTACTGTGGCATTCCCTTTGTCTGCTGGGATATTATTATGCTGTTATCATTTTTCAGGGTTTGTAGCGCTCTGAATTCATCTTTTTGCAAGTTATTTTTTGGTGGTGGTGGCTGTGCATAAGATGTTAGTAACCTTGGTGTCTTATTCTGTCAGCGTCATTTGTATTTAATTTGGTTCAGGCTGGATTCTACTGCACATATGATGGATTCTGTGGGGATTTTTTGGGTGCTATTGCATAATTGAATCCTTTGGTTAGGACATCTGTTTCTGTTTTGGTGAGTTCTTTGTGAAACATTATATACTAATTGTTTCAGGTGTTGCTGTGAGTTGTTGTTGGGGGTTTTCTTGTCATGTTCTAATTTCTTAGTTTCTTTAAGTAGTTTTCATTTTTGTAAGTGGTTTCAGTTTCAGCTCTCCAAGTTGTAAGTTATCCCAAAGTAGTGGGTGGATTTTTGCCTGCTCAATTCCAGGTGTAGTGCTACCAAATCCTTGTTTAATCTGATCCAATTGGAATCTTTTACTTAGAACTTCGTTCCTGAGTAAAGCCATTTCTGTTCTTTTCAGGATACGTTTAGTTGCTGCTTGTGTTGTGGTGAAATGTTAATTTGAAGCAGGTTGGTATTTGCATTTTTGTCTCTGCAGCTGCATAGGAAATTTCAGGTCACATAATATTCCTGCAGGATTTTGTCTGTAGTACCTCTTATGTAGGGCAGGACAAGCTTTTCCATAGGTGTGTTTGATCTTCTAGGTCTCTATCTTGTGGATCAAGCTGGTGATTTTGTTTTTTGGGAAGCCGTTGGCTGTCAGTACTTTAGTTATAAAGACATATAAAGACGGAACTATGCACCCTGACAAAAGTACTGACAGCCAACGGCTTCCACAAAAACAAAATCACCAGCTTGATCCACAAAAAAATACTAAGACATAATAGAGACCTAGAAGTTCAAAAACCTATGGAACAGGCTGCCCTCGCTGCCCTTACTATGACGTACTACAGACAAAATCAGTAAGATAACTACAGCAGCATCAACATCAAAACTGCCTTCAAAACAGACAAAAAAATTGCCAGCCATCCTTTGAAACCCCAAAGACAAAATTGACCTGGAAAACCAAGGCATATACGAAGTTCCCTGTGCATCATGCCCGGCCACATACATTGGACAGACCAATAGAAGAAATAAAGACCCGCCTGGAATGAACACAAAAATGCAGTAAAAAAGCTGGAACACACCTCCTCACTAGTCCAACACATGAAAGCCACAGGTCATAACATCAAACTTCAATGGCACCAAAACCCTTAGGCCACTAATAGAAAACCCCAGCACCGAATCATCAGAGAAGCCATAGAGATTGAAAAAAGATCTGAAAGCGATGAATAGAAGAAGATGATCTCCACCAGACTGTCAATCATTTGGAAGCCTGCACTCTCAAACAGAGAAGAGTGTTTGACCACAAGCCAGGCAAACACCTGGGCACAAACAGACTCCCTCTGGATGCCTCCAGCTCAAACACCCCCCCACCAGGCACCCAGATGAAACCTAGCTTCCTAATAGATAACAGCCGTTCCTTTCACATAAAAGCCAAGCTGCCACTGAAAGCCTCCAGTGCAGGAGCAGATGTGCCAGCCAATCAAAGCCACAAAACAGACAGAAGAAAAACCAGAAACACAATCAAAACAAACTCCAAGTCCAATAAACACAGACCAAGACTCCCAACCAATTAGGATAGGCTAGCCTCAAATTTAAAACCAACGACTGTGAGACCCTGACCCGCATACGAACTCAATACAGAAGCCTGATGATGGCAGATGAGTTTCTGCTGAAACATTGCTACAACTTTAAAAGCACTACAATGACGTGGGATAATTCCCGAAGGAAGCTGAATGTAAGTACCCGTGAAAACTTAAAAAAATAAATATGTATATATACACACACACATTTGAATTGGTTTCCAGAATCCTTGGTTAGATCCCTGGCACAGAGAAGGGATTTCATTTTAATATGGATTTTCTTATTAATGTTGCAAATTTTATTCAATTCCTGTCCCTACTTTTCAGAACTACAAAAATGATGGAGGATGTTGTGCTTAATCCGTCTTGCCAGTTAATAATTTATTTGGGTAAGGGGATATTGTCAGGCTGTATCTTTGGAGAAATCTCACAAACAAGTACAGGGAAGAGTGATCTTCTTGTGTCATTTTGAAAATTATTTTGCATATTCTTTTTCAAAGCTTTTTTGTACACTTTCTACAAGCTGATGACAAAAATGTAGGTTACTTTGAAGATCTTGTTTTCGAGCAAGAAACAGCTTCATTTAACATATGATGGGTGTAATTTTAAAGGAGGCTGACAGAATTTCAAAAGTAATTCATATTATAAAGCACCAGGAAAGACAATTTGACTGATAGAATCTCAGTTCAAAATGCTATATTGAACACATAATGAACCTGCTGTTTGGAGGGCTTCCATCTTGCCTTTTTCGTATCTCCTATTAGTTATTTGGATTAATATAATTTGAGTATCTATTATTGTGGTCAAAATGGAGTGGTGAACATGTACGTTTATTTCATCTTTCTCATCTGTTTCTCCTCAAGACTATGCATTTAATCTGCACTATAACAGAATTAACATAAGACCATTCATCTACTTATCAGTCAGATTCCATGGCTGTACAAAGAGCTGAATTCAATATCTCTGATCCACGGTGACCATATTATCTTGGTATTGTGCCAGTTATTTGGCATTTAAATAAAACCATTCCCATTCGGTGTGAAGGGTAGAGAAGTGCCATTTAATTCCTTCCAAAGGAAAACCAGAACCATATCTGGTTGGGTTGAAGAAATTCTAATGGTTCTGTTAGTTATAAAATGGCAAGGGCTGTGGGAAAAGGTCGTCTCTTTGAGTGTATAATTATTTCTGCAATGGTTTTCAGCTTTCCCATGTATCTGTTAAATCCTCCAAACTGTAATTCTTTCTATGGGATTTTTTTCACATAGGTTGCAGTGACAGAGAGTATAACTTAATATTAACAATACCTTCAGTCATCTCTCAGCAGTAAAATACTGTGGAGAAGAAGGAGGAGGAGGAGGAGGGGAGGGGGAGGTGGGAGAAGAAGAAGAAGAGGAAGAGGAAGAAATTTCTCCTCTCAAAACTAAAATACTAGGAAAATAGTGAAAGGGAAGTTTTTTGGGTTTAACGGGGCAAAAATATTCCTGGGAAGTTGAAAGACAGATTTCAAATGTCTGAATATTTGTACAGTACTTTCAAAAACTCCTTATCCAGAATTAATTATTGTATGTCATAATAAATCTCAAGCGCAAATATCAGCTAATGTCTGACCTAGCAAAACAGGGACTTGCTGTTGCAGATGCAGATATTCCATGAATATCTGAAGCTTATGCAGATATTCCATATAAAAATTGAACAATGCCACTGTTCAGAAATAAAGTCTCCCTATTCCTTTGACAAGTGTTGGATAGGGTGCCTGACAGCTTTAGTTAAAAAGAGTCTCAGAGAGCAGAACTGGAATACATCCTCAAGATGTAAGGAAGGTAGAAAATCATATGCTCTTTGAAAGAAAATGATATATCCTATAAAATGTTTTTCTGTCTGCCAAATGAGTTTCACTTCTTCACCTGTTCCTCCCAAAAGACCTATTAGGAAGGTCAAACCATTACTCATTGTTTACCAAAAAGCTCATGTGGCTTTTAGTGCTTTCACATACATCTGCTGTCATAGCAACAAGATTGCTTCCTTCTTCTTTAATGCACCTCATTATTTTTCCTTTCCCCCCCTTTTCTAAAATGTCTACACTTGCTAAGTGAAACTTGGAAACCAAACAATGCAATCAGCGTTCCTCTCAAGTTTTTTCGGTGGAGGACAGAAACCTTCCACTTCACCTAACTCTTAACTACACCATCAAGGAGCACTATTATATTTTCTATTCAAGCAAACTGCCATTTTAGAACTAACAAAACACTTGGGCATTTCTTTAATTTCTTCTTTCTGGGGAAAAATGATTTCAATTTTACAGTAAAAAAGATTGAATAGCAATGTGAGTTGATCATGTTTAAAATGAGTCAAAACAATAACTCTTCCATCCAAGGCCTGCCTTTTGATACTGGCCATTAGTGGTAGGATTTGAAATTTTTTACTACTGATTCTGTGGGCGTGACTTGGGGTGTGTGGTGTTGCTTGGTGGTGTGGCAGAGGAAGGATATTGTAAAATCTACAGTCAGGGGTGGTATTTGCCGGTTCTCCAAACTACTTAAAATTTCTCCTACCGGTTCTCCAGAACTGGTCAGAACCTGTTGAATACCACCTCTGGCATTGATGTAATCCAGGAAATAAGGTAATCTACTCAATCCCTTATTTTTTCTTGATTAGGGATAAGTTACCTAGCTGTCTTGTTTTTTTTAAAAAAATGATGTTATTGTTTCTTAACATCGTTGCTCTGTATTTCTATGGGAAATTCTATAAAGTAGTCTGGTTGCCAGCAGTTACCAGTTCATTTAGTTCACACTGTCACACTATCCAGGGTGCGCCACGAGGAGGCCAGTAGCTTTACACCTAGACATTGATATTTGAACATAGATTTTTTTAACATTTATATTTTATTGTGTTCTACGACTCTAGATGAAATGTTAATATATGTTGCTAGTCCACATATGATATGCCATATGCTAAATAAATAAATAAATCTTTAAGATCTAAATGAATGGCTGCTGGATTTTTTCCCAGGACTTTACAAAAAAAAAGTAAGCTTGCATAATATGGATCATCTTGGCAAGTTACATGGAAGTAATAGCGTAGAAGATTGTCCCCCGTTTGTCTAATGGCAATTCTCTGACTGACCCTCCCTAACACAACACTGAGCAGATACTCTCAAAATGCCAAATGTGCTCTCAAAATTCTGAAAAAATAATCCCTATCTTTTTGATGATCCACTATGGCTCTTTTGATGAGCATTCTAGTCTTGTGTGCAACTACATCAAAGCACAATATCCATCATCCCACTCTACCACCTCTAAATCCAGATAGAAAGGCTGATCAGTTTGATTACTGAACCTTATTTCAACATTGATGAGTGAGAGAAAAGCAAGTTCTATTATACATGAAGGCAGCATAGTTGAAGATTCAGAATATGTCTTGTGGCACCTACTAGTCATGACAGAGTATTGATGCACCTAGACAGAAATCATAACAAAACTGAAAACAAATATCTGTATACTGTTTTGTCAGAAAACAAGTTTTGTTAGCTGCCACCAAATAAAGTGCAATACAAGTAGTCCTTGACTTACAACCATTTGTTTAGTAACTATTTGAAGTTACAGAGGTAGTCTCACACATATAATCTTTGTAGCATCCCCATAGTCATGTGATCAAAATTTGGGTGCTTGAAAACCCACATGTATTTATGATAGTTCCAGTGCTCTGGGGTCATGTGAACTCCATTTGCAATTTTCCCAGCTGGCTTCTGACAAGTATAGTCAATGGGTGAAGGTGGATTTGCTTAATGATTGTATGATTTACTTAACAATTGCAGTGATGCACTTGACAATTATGGTAAAAAAAAAAGGTCGTAAAATTGGGCACAACTCACATAACAACTGCCTTACTGAGCAACAGAAATTCTGATCCCAATTGTGTTTGTAAGTTGAGCGTTACCTGAATGCCTGGTTTAAACTGATATTTTGCTTCTCAGTCATTTTTGACATGAATGCTTATACAACAAAACTCTCCTTAGAGTTTTTACTCCAAAAATGTATTGTTTCCAGAAAAACTGGAAAATACGTAACAGATAGAGCATACTCTAAAGCTTAACTGTTCACAAAAATATGTGAGTCTTAACCAAGTAGGCAAAGTAGCGCAGGCCATTGCAATCCTAGGCTGCATTAATAGCAGGATAGAATCAAGATCAAGTACTACTTTTCAGAGTCTTATTAAGATCACACTTGGAATACTGCATCCAGTTTTGCTCATCATATTATAAAAAAGATGTTGAGATTCTGGAAAGAGTACAGAGAAGAGAAACAAAAATGATTAGGGGACTGGAGGCTAAAACATATGAAGAACGTATGAAAAAGTGGAAGCAGTATGCTCCATCCCATATTTGGGTTGCCCCGATAGACCGGTTTCACTAGAAAAAAACATATTACAGAGAGCATTGCACCAAGACCAATTCCTTATGTGTCCAATCACACTTGACCCATAAAAGAATTCTAATTCTAATATGAAGAATGGTTACAGGAATTGGGTATGTCTAGTTTAATGAAAAGAAAGACTAGAGTGACATGATACTACTGATAGTTAACAGTTGAGAGGGCCAAACAATTTTCCAAAGAACCAAAAGGCAAGACAGGAGACAAGGGTTGGAAACTAACCAAGGAGAAAAGCAATCAAGAATTTCCTAATGGTGAGAGCAATGAACCAATGGAATATTTGCTTTCAGAAACTGGGTGCTCCATCACCAGAGGCTTTCAGAAAGAGACTGGACAGCCACTTCACAGAAATGAAGTAGGTATACAGTCTCTTACTTGAGCCAGGGATGGGACAAGAAGACCTCCAAGGTCCCTTCCAATTCTATTATTCTATGTTCTGCGTTCTATGACTTTTCTTCAAATGTATTGCTTAAGTACTTTTCACTCTGAATCTGTTGGGAAATTTGAGGCAGCAGCTTAAACAATTACAGATATTGCATCTGATATACAGCTGCAAATCAGGCCTCTTATTAAACATTCCCTGGGTTGGCAATCCTACTTTTCCAATGACAGGATCACATGCCCTATTATAAGGCAGCAATTTTATTTTGAAATGTATTTTTTCCCAGTATATTACCTAAAGAAAAACACTGTCTTAACCTTCTCAGTTATGCTGTTCATATTATCCCACCTTGCAACTATTGTTAGAAGGCCTGGGGTTTGGGTAGACGCTGAGGGTTTTTGTTGTTGTTGTTTGCTTGGGGCAAGTTTGGTTTATTTTACTCTTCCATATTTTTTACTTGTTTGGTCTTTTGGGGGGATATAAGCTACCAGAGTCTTTTGAGATCAGGCAGTGACTAAATCAAATAATAAATTTTAAAACAAAAAAATATTCTCTTGCTCAGATGACTGGAGGGTAAAACAATCAGAATGTTGTGGCTTGTAGCCAGGATGCTAGGGGAAACTGGAAATTGTACTTCAAAATCTTTTGAGGTTAAATCTGGTCTAGAATGACATTTGATTGTATTTTTTTCCCAAAAAATTTAGCAACCTTAACAGTAACAATCTTCTGCTTAGTCATTTGATTGTATCAAGAAAAAATGTACTAATAAAGTAAGAACATTTCAGAGGTGATATTCAGCAGGTTCTGACCAGTTCTGGAGCGGAAATTTTGAGTAGTTCAGAGAACTGGCGAATACCAACTCTGACTGGAAATTTTACAGTGTCCTTCCCCTGCCACACCCATCAAGCCACGCTCACAAAACCAGTAGTAAAAAAAATTACATCCCACCACTGGAACATATTCACATTATGTTGGCTCAGCCCTACACTGGGTTTGTTATACCTCTTGCATTTTGAATCATTGATCACATTGAGAGAGGAAACTGGGTTTAACACTTTATTTCTGCACAGAATTAAAGTGAGGTAGGTTGGCACTCATGTCCAAATCAAGAATGTCTGCTGATATTCAACAAGCTGTTTTTATACTGTAAAACCACATTCAGTTAATTGTTTACTTTCAACCATTTGTTTGCTGATTATTCAAAATTACAATGGCACTGAAAAAAGTGACTTATGAGCATTTTTCTTGCTTATGACCATTGAGGAGCCCCATGGTCACATGATCAAAATTCAGAGAGTTGGCAACTAGCTCATATTTATGACAGCTTCACTGTCCCGGGGTCATGTAATCACTTTTTGTAACCTTATGACAAGCAAGGATCAATGGGGAAGCTAGTTCACTTAACAATCATGTTAAGCCCATGTC
Source organism: Laticauda laticaudata (assembly GCA_004320025.1). NCBI lineage: Eukaryota > Metazoa > Chordata > Lepidosauria > Squamata > Elapidae > Laticauda > Laticauda laticaudata. The sequence continues at coordinate 29,339 of BHFT01026930.1, forward strand.
ACACAGCACCAACGGATGGAAAGAGGATGTAAAATGGAGAGAAACACTTGCCATCCATTCTCCAGCCAACAACCATGGGGAAGAAGAGGAAGCCTGTGCCATCTTCTGCCAGCCCTGGCAAGAAGGACAGGGCCACATCCCACCCCCTGGACTGACTCTGCTTCTGCTGGGGCTTCGTGCTGCTCGGGCTGACTAACTGCTGGTGCTGGTGCTTCGCTGGTGCTGCTCCTGGTGCTGGGTGCTTACTCTGCTGGCACTGCTCCTGGTGCTGGTGTTCTGCGGTGGCTTACTCTACTGGCGCTGCTCCTGGTGCTGGTGCTTCTCTTGGTGCTACTACTGCTGCGTGCTGTTCCTGGTCCTGCTGGTGCTCCGGTCCTGCTTGGTGCTGCTAGTCCTGCTGGTGCTGCTTTTGCTGCTGCTGTTGTGTTGCTGCCTGCTGCTGTGGTGGTGTGGTGGAGCAGCCCCTAGAACCTCAAAGCCCCTTCTGATGAGGCCCAGGAAGCCCCTGCCAGAGGGAGGAAGAGGCATCCGGAATAGGAGAGGAGGGCATGTACTCCATCGAAGGGGAACACTGAAGATGAGGTGATTGAATGGCTGAGGGAGAACGAGTACTCTGGCGGAAGGGACACAGGCTCTATCGAGACACCAAGCGGAAGCAGGCGGCTTGGATGAGAGAAGGCAGAAGAGCCTGGGCTTACACATTCGGAGGTCCTCCTCGGATGTGGTAAGGCACATGCACACTTGGTTACGGGAAGCTGCACCTCAAGAAGTCTGGCCAGCCAGCGGTCAAGCTCACCGACCGGAGGAACCTACGTGATGGACAAGTGCAGCTTCTTGGAGGTGAGGTCCGCCACCGAGGAGCAGCCCCTCTGTCTACCCTCACTCTCAGCAGCCCACAGAGAGCCAGTCCTCTTCTGGCCAAGAGTCACTCTGTGTCCAGGCAGGTATCTGTGGAGTGTCCCACGATGGAGACCCCCCCCGACAGCTGCACTCCCCGTGGCGGAGCGCATGGAGACCCCAAACGCAGTGGGAGCAAGGAAAGGGGCACTGAACCCGCAGACCAACCCACCCCCAGCTCCACCTCCACAGAACAGCAGGCAGAGAGGCACAGACCGGAATGGACAGAGCCACACTATCCTGCTATCAAAAACAACTATCCACACCATCAAAAGTCAGCGTAGATCTCCTCTACTCCAGCTGGTACACACCGACATACCATCCTCAAACCGAAAGCCCTCTCCTCACCTACGTCAACCAGACCCTCATGGACATGTCCGAATCACAGTACCAGGTGATAAAGGAGGAAGAGATCACAGGTCTTCTGCACAAACCCTCCAGGCCCAGCTGAACCTGCTCCAACCCAGTCCAGGTCTGCTCTCTCCACCCCAGGTGATGTCACAGCCCTTCCAAGGCTTTCCACTGGCCTCACCTACAAGGCTACGGCTACCAGGAGTTCCAGCAGCACAGATAGCCTTCCTAGTGCAGGCACAGGTACATCGAACGCCACCAGATGTCAGCCGGATGCACCGACGCCACAGATGCCACCGACACCACAGATGCCACCCACTCACAGATGGCCACCCACGCCTCACTCGCTCAGCTGCGAGACCAGACAGCACCCACTACACTCCTCCTTTCCTGCCACCCCACAGCCAGCCTGGCTGCAAATCATCTGTCATTCGGTTCTATGGGAACTGACACTCCCATTGTTATGGAGAAGGTGGCTCTCAACATCTCACGGGACTGAGCCCAGCTCTCTTCAGAGCTTCCTCCACACACCAATCCCTGTTTCTTGTCTCCTCACGGACCAGGCAACCCCATATGGTGCTCAGAACAGCTACTCCAGCAGCAGCCACCTCCCACAGCACGCTGGACCCTTCACCCCTGAAACTACTATGGCATGCCTCAGAGAGACTGAGAAGAGTGCCAGAGACTGGGATTGCTACCTGTTGACTTTATCTTTGCTTTGGACACTATTACTTGGGTCTTTTGCTTTTACAGTTTGTTATTAATAAAGTTTATCTTTGCTTCACACACTTGATTCAGTTCTTTTAGTCAATAAAAGTCTTGGTGGAAACTTTTAGAAATGGTTTAAGCCTTTGCATGCTGTAGGGATGGGTAAGGATAGCAGTGGAATGGGCAGGGATACCTTTTGGGATGGGTATAGCTGTGGGATGGGTTAGGAATAGCAGTGGATATGGGCAGGGATATCCTGTGGGATGGGAATAGCTGTGGATGGGTTAGGATATCTGTGGGATGGGTAATAGCTGTGGGATGGGTTAGGATAGCAGTGGGATAGATAAACCTCCCAGTGCAAGCATAGTGGGACGTATGGTCGCACACCTCCCCAGGTGCCACACCATTTTATCTTTCAACATAACACAACTCTTTATTAAATTGCCCTGTTCATTTTAGGGCCACTCAACATACATGGCACAATCTCATCAGTGTGATGAAGACAGGCTGAGAGGAAGAAATCCATTAAGCATCTACCCATCCTGTCTTGCCACTTTCCACTGCTCGCAGCTGGGAGTTGCACCAGTGTTTCAGGAGGTTGCGTGCTTCTTCCTTCCACGTGAAGCTCTGTTGGAGGTCCATTAGCACATCCCATACAGTATCTAACAGGTTCGCCCATTGCCTCCATTCACCAGGCCTCCATGTCCCCATTGGCCTTTTGGAGGTCCACGAGCGCTGTTCTGCAAGACTGGGTAGCAGGTGCGCATGAGATTGTGGCAGGATGCAGCAGCTTCCACAATCCCTCCTCACGGTCTCTGGGCGATGCTGCATATGTGGTGAGAAGTACCTGGAACCTGTTGGCCAAGGATGCCAAAGGCGTTCTCCACCACCCGCCTTGCCCTGGCAGTCCTTGTAGTTGAAGATCCTTTCTTCATGGGTGGCATCTGAAGTGATGAGGGCTTCAAGAGGTAGGTTCTGAGGGAGAAGGCAATCATCCCCCACGATGAAGTAGGGCACATCTGTGTGTGTTGTTGGGCAGGGGGTCGGATCTGGGAAGCCCATGATGAGGTTGCATTCGGCCCTCCCTTGATGTGACTGGCGTTGTAACCTGGGCATCTGAAGCTAAACCCGTTGCCTGAAGCATCGATGTACATGAACTTGTAGTCAGCATCGACCATGCGAGAGGATGATGCTGAAGAAGCCCTTGGAGTGTGAAATAAGTGGACCCGTGAGTTGGCTGGAGCTTTGCAGGCCACGTAGCTTCCTATCTATGGCTACAAGCGAGGGACAAAGAACCACGCGGAATGTGGGGGAAATTCCACTTCTGATACCAACTGTCTGCAACTTTCTTCAAGCCTTCTTTCAGTGGAGGGGCACTGGAGGAGCTTCCTCCAGGTATTATTCAATGATGGCCTGCACCACTTCTCTTGACCACAATGCTGAGGTGTTGTGTGGCACCCTCCAGGCGTACTGCATGCTCCTGTGCGTGGTCCCTGAGGCCAGGTGGCGCAGAGTCAGTGCCACCTTCAGTCCAGGGTCCCAGGCTGGGCTGGAAGTTGGTGTTTTCCTTGGTCAACCTGGGTCTTCGTCACTTCGTCAAAACATGGCTGGCGGCATCCTCATGAAGTTCTGGAATGCACGAGAGTCTTCGTTCCTCAGCTCCACCATCAGCTTGTTATACAGTCCATACTCTGCTCTGCTGCGCGATCCATCTTCGGACCCAGACACTTCTCTTGACGCTCCTTTTCTTCCGTGTAGAACAGTGAAAGAGACCTGTAGAGGGTCTCTACTGTTGTAGAACGATGTTGGCTACCAAAAAGGAGTGTGTGATGATCCACTGGTGGAAGATGACTGTGATCTGTGTGGAAGAGCAAGAGACAAGGCTGAAGAGGTCAGCATCCGCAGGGTGCTGTGGACTGAAAGTGAGATGACCAGGCTGATTTCTCCCCCTTTTTTATAGGAAATTATAGGTATTTCCGCTAGGGTCCTTTTGCATCCTCTAGGTCCTGAACATCCTAAATAATCCTGAGAATACGTACCCCCAATACGAACGATTTTTTCTGTTTTAATGCTTTGAATTGCGAGCTGCATCCGCTTTCATCCTTTCTATGTCCGTGCTACTAACGCTATGCGTGTCCGTTCTGCGTCCATTTCACTTCCTCCCTGTGTCCGTTTTACGCTGGAGCGGATTTTGAGTTGCGCGGAATGTGCAGCGGATGCCTAGCAGATATAGCGGACGTGTAACGGATGACGACGGAGTAGAACGGATGTTCCCCGTATGCGTCGCGGATGTAGAACGGACGCGTCGGATACTTTATCTGCTCAAAGAATTTTGTGCAGCTCAAACTTTTTTAGCGGATGAAATCACAGTAGACGGATGCTGGATGGATAGAGAGATGAAAAAGGACGACGCAGTGAGTTCAGAACGACAATGCATT
>BHFT01026931.1:0-10928 GCA_004320025.1 Laticauda laticaudata
AAATAGGGCCAAAAAACAAGCATGGGCAGAGCCAGCCAGTGGTGGGATTTGCCAGTTTGCCAAACTGCTCAGAATCTCCATGACTGGTTCACCCAAACTGGTGAGAACTGGCAGCAGCCCACCTCTAGAGGGATCCTCAGATACCCTGGTCCCATGACATGTAGGGCTTTAAAAGATAACAACCAACATCCTGAATTGTATCCGGAAGCAAACTGGCAACCAATGGAGTTTGCACAATAAGGGTGTTACATGTGCAGCTCCAGGACTGTGTGTGCCACTTCATTCTGCACCGACCGTAGCTTCCATATACTCTTCAAGGGCAGCCCCATGTAGAACGCACTGTGGTAATCCAGCCAAGAGATGACTAGGACATGAGAGACCATGTACAGGGCTTAGTTTTTTGGGGAGGAAAATAAGGAGAGGGGAGAAATCTGCCTCTGCCTATCAGCATCCATTGGTATTCATCTGGCTAGCGTCCTATCAGTATGTGAGAGAGTTGAGAGTTGTTTGGAAAATGAAACAGTATTTGTTGTGTGAGCAAGAAGGAAACAGCAAGGAGCCTGGGCATGGCTTAGCTCAACTGTTCCGTATTAAAGCTGCTTGGTGCTGTGAAACTAAAACTATAACTGAAACTCCTCTCTTCTTCTTGTGTTTTGCATTTGGAACAGATTTCTTTTCAGGTGGGGAGGGGGAGTAGAACTCCTTAGCATCAGAGCGTGTTAATAATAATATATGAAATACAAATGCTCTGATGGTCATTTCAAAAAATCCTTTCTTAATGAGCACCTAGAAGCAGAGAGGAACATAAGTGCCAAATTTGAAGTTTGTAGGTTTTACGATTCTGGAGATTTTGTGCTTAATGCATAAGTGGTATTTCACTTTTATATATTTTGAGAGAGAGATATATCCAAGTATATGTCTTAAAAAACCTTTGATGATTCTAATCAGAAACTGAATTATTTACCTCTTTTTTTATGAATGGGTACATGTCTTTTACTAAACTGTAATCTTTTTGTGGGTTTGGGCTTGGCATAATGTGTGCCCTCATCAGTTAAAATTTACTTAGCAAACAATGACTCATCACAATGCACTAGCCAAGTAAACTTTATTTATGATATAAAGCCATGTCATTGGAAACGGTTATATACAAAGCAACATTTAAGCAGAGAGCTGTTAACAGTTTCATTCATTCGGAACACAGATTTCCGAAAGCTAAAATATCAGAATCTTTTTCTTTAGCACGCATGAAATACTTTCACGCCAAAGGTCCAACCGATATTTGTGCCAAAGAGCAACATGAGCTTAGGTAAACAGTCAAGCTACCGTGAATTCAAAAGTTGCTTATTCTATTTAGGTTAACAATAATTTTTCAAGGGTCATCAGAACTCTAAACTGTGTTTAATTGTCATCAAGATTAATAAAAACAAACCACCGTGTGAAATTCACCGAGTGAATTCTTTTACACCCAACTGAAGTTACAGTGAACACAGGATCTCTACACACGATGGGTGCTCTAGTCAAGATTAGCTATCTATATTCTCCCATGACATCATCAAGAATCCAAGTTTGTACCATTTTATTTAAAAAAAAAAATAATGTTAGAATGTTCAAATACAGCCACGTTAATCCTTATGGAAGATCAGAAAGTTTGAAGCTTTATCCATATTTAGGCATTTTCACCCCTTATTCATGGGTAAACCTTGTCTTAGCTTAAAACCTAAGAAGGATTAAGCATGGTGAACCCTTGGATGGAGAACTCTCAGGGTGCTTTCAAAGTTGCAGAACAGAAAGTTTTTCAAAAGTGCCAGAAGGAGACCCTGGCAAACCACTTCGGTCCTTTTGCTAAGAAAACTCTCTTTCTAAGCCTTTTCCCTATATAAACTTACAAAGCCACCAGGCATCCAGAAGTCAGTAAAGAAGATTCTAGTTTTTGAGATTCTGGAAAGAGTGCAGAGAAGAGCACAAAGATGATAAAGAGACTGGGAGCCAAAACATACAAAGAACGGGTTGAAGGAATTGGGGGTGTCTGGTTTAATGAAAAAAAGGACCAGGGTTGGCATGTTAGCAATGTTCCAATATCTGAGGGGTTGCCACAGAGAAGAACAGGTCAACCTATTATCCAAAGCACCTGAAGGCAGGACAAGAAGCAATGGATAGAGAAAGTAATCAAGGAAAGAAGCAACCTACAACTAAGGAGAAAATTTAATCCACAATTAGAGGCTCTTCCTTGTTGTCTGTCAACTTCTGGTCCCTCCAAAAAACTCCAGCATTTGACTTGTCAGATCCTTGAATAAAGAACCAAACTCTTCCTGACCCAATTTCCTAAAATGACTGTCTATGTGACTACCTGAATCCCATCTATCACAGTTGAAGCATGCTCACTTCCTGTTTGAAGAAAGGAAAAGGGATTGAACGTCTACACATCAACAGAGGAATAGTATCAAGGCCACATGAAGTGTTACTATTGCTTTATACTGCCATAAAACCTTGGAATAATGCATCCAGTTTGGTCACCACGATACAAAAAAGATGTTGAGACTCTGGAAAGAGTGCAGAGAAGAGCAACAAAGAAGATTAGGGGACTGGAGGCTAAAACATATTGAGAATGGTTGCAGGAATTGGGTATGTCTGGTCTAACAAAGAGAAGAACCAGGGGGTGACATGATAGCAGTTTTCCAAAATTTGAGAGGCTGCCATAGGGAAGGTGGGGTGTGTGTGTCAAATTATTCTCTAAAACACCTGAAGGCAGAAGAAGCAGTGGATGGAAACTCACCAAGGAGAGATCCAATTGTAAACTAAGGAAAAATTTCCTGAGAGTGAGAACAATTAACCATTGAAAACAACTTGGCTTCAGACAAGAGGTGGCATTCAGCAGATTCTGATCAGTTCTGGAGAACTGGTGGCGGAAATTTTGAGTAGTTTGGAGAACCGGCAAATCCCACCTTTGACTGGCCCTGCCCCCAATCTATTCTCTGCCTTCCTAGTCCCAGCTGGGTCTTCTCTGGTTGCCCTGCACAGTAAAACAGAGCTGGAAAGCAGGTTAGTGGGGTGGGGAGGGAATGGGGATTTTGCAGTTTATACTTCCCCCAGGATTGGGGTGGGAATGTAGATTTTGGAGTATCCTTCCCCTGCCACACCCACCAAGCCACGCCCACAGAACCAGTAGTTAAAAAAATTTGGATCCCACCACTGCTTTAGACGTTGTGGGTACTCCATCACAGGAGGTTTTTAAGAAAGGACCAGATAGCCATTTGTCTTCAATGGTACAGCATCTCCTTCCTGAGTCAGGGGTTCGACTAGAAGACCTCCGAGGTTCCTTCCAACTCTTTTTATTCTGTATTCTCAGATTTCTGAAATGACTAAGACCCTCAGTCAAAGCTTTCAGGCATCCGAGGTGACGGTGATGTGGCCTTATTCGGGCGCAGGCCTTTAAGCATGACATCATTTCACAAGTCATCTCTCAGAGTTGAAAAAAAACCCAAGTCAGAAGGAGACTACAGAGCCAATAAGCCTGGCAAAATCTCCCATCCACCCACTGGGATTCCCTCAGCTGCTGCTGTTCCTTCCAAATGCTGCCTGGCCAAAAAAAAAAAAATCACTTATTTTTGGTCGCTTTGTTTTATCTAAACAAAACCAAGCTGCCTGGGTCTGGCTCAGTGTGTTCTTTATCAAGCCATTCTGTTTATTGTCACTGCTCTACTTACGTTGCTATGCCAGCTTTTTATGTCAAGATAGCCTTGAGTAGTCTAAGGATAACAAACAGCTGCTGGCTACCAGAAAGTGGGGTTATGGCAGCCGTTCCAGCAGCAAAGCTTTCACTGAAAAGCATCCTTTGTGCTCTCTTATCAGGAACCTGCAATCAAAGGGACAAGCAAAGCCACGTGGCCTCCATCAGGCCACTGAAGTCACCCTCAAACAACCACCCCTGAATTCTTGATGCTGATCAGGAAAGAAAGAAAGAGAGAGGGGGGAGGGGGGGAGAGAAAGAGAGAGAGTGAAAGAGAGAGAAAAGAGAGAGAGAAAGGGAGGGAGGAAGAAAGAAGGAAGGAAAGAGAAAGAAAGAAAGAAAGAAAGAAAGAAAGAAAGAAAGAAAGAAAGAAAGAAAGAAAGAAAGAANAGGAAGAAGAAAGAATGGAAGGAAAGAGAAGGGGAGAGAGAAAGGAAGAAAAGGAAGGAAGGAAGGAAGGAAGGAAGGAAGGAAGGAAGGAAGGAAGGAAGGAAGGAAGGAAGGAAAAGAATAAGTTCAAAAGACAGGGCTCTGATTCTGCAATAATATGAAATAAGTTAGTAACCTGGTTGTTAAATGAATCTGGCTTCCCCATTGACTTTGCTTGTCACAAGGTCATAACGGGATCACAGCAACCATCATAAACATGAGTCAATTGCCAAGCATCCGAATTTTTATCACATGATCATGTATGTGGGTGCTGCAAAGGTCACAACTGTGAACACTGGTCCCAAGTCACATTTTGCAGTGCCGTTGTAACTTTGGACGGTCACTGTTGTAAGTCAAGGACTACCTGAATGCTTGCTGGAAACTCTTCCAAATGTCCTTGGTCGGCAATTGCGAGCCATGGCCAATGAAGCCTGCAATCTAGGGAGCTTCAGTAAACAGGAAAAAAGCCTGCTCTTTCTTTTAATATACATTTTTTATTCTGCTTTGGAAATGCAAAGAGGCAGGGGCGGGCTTCAAATAATTTAACAACCGGTTCTCTGCCCGGTTGCTGGGTGGGCGTGGCCATGGTGGGTGTGGCCTAGTCGGCCTCCTGCACCACGCTGGGATGGAAAACAGAGGGTCTCTGGAGGCAGGAAACAGCAGGCCCGTTTTAGCCCTCCCCGAGCTCCGGAGGCTCTCTGGACTTCCATTTTTCACCCCCCCCTGAGCCCCTACACGGGCCCTGCACTTACTTGCAATCCCAAATCGGCTGTGTGGGGACTCCTGGAAGGGGTGGGGCAGGGTGGGCAGGGCCAGCCAGTTGTCGGAACTACCGGTTCGCCAAACCAGATGTAAAATTAACATCTGGTTTGGCCGAACTGCCACAAACCGTCTGAAGCCCACCCTTGCAAAGAGGTGGAGAAAGCACAAGACCACTAAACCAGATTGAGTCTATGAGAGACTCAAGCAACATTCAGGCAACAAAACTTGTTTGTTACACGCATTTGTATTCTGCCCCAATGAAGCCACATTGGGAGCGATGAGACATTCTGAAACAGCAATTTCCCCCCAAATCAATAATACTAAAACATAAGCTCATTAAAAGATCAACAATAAATAGCAAAGCAAAAAAAAATAATAATGCTATTTTCACTTAGTGTAGTCCTCACTTAGTGTAGTCCTCAGCTTATGACCACAACTGAACCCAAAATGTCTGTTGGTCAGCATGACAGCTGTCAAGTGAGTTTTGTTCCAGTTTTTTCCTGACACTGTTATTAAGTGAATCACTGCAGTTGTTAAGTTAGAAACGTGATGATGAAGTAAATTTGCTTATGTTGCTTATCAATGGGGAAGTCTATGACCCCAGAACCAGAGTTGGCATTCATCCACTTTGGACCAGTTCTGGTGTACCATTAGTAGAAATTTTGAGTAGTTTGGAGAACAGGCAAATACCACCTCTGGCTGGCCCCGCCCACCCACCCCCATCCTTTCCTGTCCTATATTCCTGATGTACCCCTGTCGGAGTCTGAATCCAAGGAGGAAGACAAACAGCTGACAAGAAGTGGGAGTGTAGCTCTGTTGGCTATGGAGGGGACTGGGGAAGAGCAAAGTCCGGCTGGGCAGAGCAGGGAAAAGGTAGAGCAAGGCAGAAGGAATTTGGAGAAAGACCCAGGCCCTCCCTCTCTTCATCCGAGGGCACTCAGGGAGGAACGGAGAAGAGACCAACGTGAGTTGTGTGGCTTACGGGGGAGGAAAGGGCCCTGATTCCCTTCATTAGCTACACCTGGGAATGAGAGTTTAAAAGATATGCATGCTGAATGCGGCAGCTTCTGGGAGCAAACCTGAGTTTATTTTGTGTTGACTTTGCTTATCTGTGTTCCTGGTGTCTTCCCAACCGTGTTGAGTTATTGCCGTGCCTTCATGTCTCGAATTCTTGCCCCTGCCTTGCCAGACAAATTACAGTGCCTCATTTTGCCTTGATTGGACTATGTTATAGTTTTTGTTGACCATGTTTTGGACTTGATTCTCTGCAGCCAAAGGCTGTTCCTAGGAGAGTTTTTCTCCAGCCAGTAGGTAATCAGGACATTGAGGGCAAAGTTGGAGCTAATAAAGGGACTCCTACTGATTATCTGACTGTGTTGTCTTTGTGCCACAATTCCCTTGTTGTTCAGCTCAGCTGATTTGTGCGGCACAGCGGATGGCTGCACCTCAACTGAGCTCAAAAACAAAAAAGTAATTTTTTCAGAAATTTTCCAAAGGAGAGAAGTGAAGGGACCTTTTGTAACTGCTGGGGCAAGGAGAGATCCTGAATGATAGGGTCTTGAAGCAGGCCCTCTCTGGAGGATCTGTCAGGATGGGCAGGATCGTTTTAGGTAGGAGGATCCTTTAAGTAATCCAGCATCAGATCTTGTAGGATACAACAACCCTGGCTTGCGGTGGAGGGTGTAGGATACATCCCAACCCCCAGGCTGCGTCTCATTCAGTACCGGGCCACAGGAATGGTTGGCTGGCTCTGTGCACGCACAAGCAGCTCAACTTGTGTGAGTGGCGGGCTGGTCCCTGCTTGCGCAGCCAACCCTCTACCCCCCCACCACCACACCAGGCCACAAAGAAATAAACAGCTAGCATATTAGTGAGCACTTTGAATTGAGGCCATCTGGCAAATCAACTGGCAAACAGGCTACCGAGTAGAAGGGAGTTGGTATTTTGCCCTCTGGCTGTCACATTTTTCTACCAGCTGTTGGTTTCAAGTTATCTTCAAAGGCAGATCCAAGACAGTAGTCCAACTATGAAGGGGTAAGGTAAAGGGTAAGTCACAGACATCCATACCTCCTGGTCCAGGTAAGGCTGTATTTGATGGACAACCCTTTCCTTCCTCCCCCCTCCCTCCCTCTCTCTCTCTCTCCCTCTCTTTCCCTCCCTCCTTCCTTGATATCTTTCTCTACCTCTCTTTCTGTGTCTCTCTCTCACCCTCACCCTCTCTTTCCGTTCCTCTCCCCCTTTCCTCCCTCCCTCTTTTTCTCTCCCTCCCTCCTTTCTCTCACTCCCTCCGCCTTCCTCTGTCTCTTTCTCTCTCTCCCTTTTTTCCTCCCTCCCCACTCTCTTTCCATCTTTCCCTCCCTCTCTTTCTCAGTGTATGTCTCTCTCTCTCTCTTTCTCTCACCTTCACCCTCTTTTTCCCTCCCTCTTTCTCTCTCTCTCCCTCTTTTCCTCCCCCTCTCTTTCCCTTTCTCTTTCCCTCCCTCTCTTTTTCCTTCTCCCTCTTTTTCCCTCCCTCCCTCTCTCCCCCCTCTCTCTCTTTCCCTCCCTCTCTTTCTATCACTCTGTCTCTATCTCCCCTTCCTTCTCTCTTTCTCTTTGTCTGTGGGTGGGTGGGTGTCACACACACACAACCATATGCTCTTTGCCATGGCCTCCACATATCCAGATGAATCTGCTTCTTCAAGGGCAGCACATTCCTGCCTACAGCCCCAACTGGAACCACATTTCGGGAGGCCACAGTGTCTCCAGGTGAACAGCAGCTCCCTCTTGCTAAGGTCCAGACTCCTTGTTCTCCTTGTAGACCTTGACAGCCTCCAGGCACTGGATTAAGCCATTTTCTGGTTTTCAACGTAACGCTGAACCACAAACTTACCAAACCGAGTGCATTTTCATCACATGCAAAAATAAAAAATAAAAATCACACACACAAGCCAAGCATGTTGCACAGGAGGAGCCACCAGGCCTTTCATTGACCTGATTTCACCTCACAGGTGAACCTAGCAAGAGAGCCACAGGTAAACAATAATTGGCTAATTTCCTGCCTTGTCATGTTGAGTTCAGCCATTTTGTCCTGCAGGTTGAACGAACACGAGAGTTTTATTAGCATTCCTTGCTCTGGTTGGATTGCATTGGATTTGGTATCCCATCTTTCTATTTAAGTCAGCGGTCCCCAAACTTGGCAATTTTAAGACTTGTGGCCTTCACAGCTGGCTGGAGAATTCTGCAAGTTGAAGTCCACAAGTCTTAAAGTTGCCAAGTTTGGGGACCCCTGATTTAAGTGGATACTTAAAACACAAAATTCAGGTTGTCCTCAAAATTCAGGTAGTCCTCAGGTAGACAGATAATCAGAGTTGGAAGTGACCTTATAGGTCATCTAGTCCAACCCCCCCGCCCAAGTGGGAGACCCTAAACCATTTCTGACAGATGGCAGTCCGGTCTCGTCTTGAAAGTCTCAAGTGATGGAGCTCCCACAACTTCCGAGGGCAACTTCTGTTCCATTGGATTGATTGTTTTTCATGTAAATTATTTCTTTGCACATTATGCTCATATTCAAATTCAACATAAAAGGCTTGAAGAGCAATAAGGTCTCCAGACTTTCTACTGGCTGTTTGGCTGTTCAAAAACTATCCCTAGTTGTGGTCCCTCTGTTGGCATTTTCATTTTCACATGTAAATAATACTTGCCATATTTGTCAAAAACAGATCATGTCAGACAAATCTTATTGCTTTCTTTGACAAAATGACTAAATTAGTGGACCAGAGAAATGTTGCAGATATAATTTATTTGGACTTCAGTAAGGCATTTGATAAAGTAGACCACACCCTACTATTTTATAAGACAGAAAAATGTGGGTGAGAAAGCATCAGCAGCAGATGGATTCATAACCACTCACACTCAACTTGTAGTTCTTAATGGAATTGCATCTACATGGAGGGAAATATGCTTCCAACTATTTGTTTAGTTACCATTCAAGTCGATTAGGTTGGATTGGACCCCAGCTTTCTTTTCAAATGCAGGCAGTCCTCCTGCACTTACGACCACAACTGAGCCCAGAATTGGTGTTGCTTAGTAAACAAATTTGTTAAGTGAGTTTTGCCCCATTTTACAACTCTTCTTGGTACATGTCTTAAGTGAACCACAGCAGTTGTTAAATTAGTAACCTGGTTGTTAAGAGAAACTGGCTTCACCGCTGACTTTGCTTGTCAGAAGGTTGCAAAAGGGGATCACGTGACCCCAGGATACTTCAACCATCATAAACATAAACCAGGTGTCAAGCATCCCAATGTAAATCACCTGACCATGGGGATGCTGCAATGGTCATAAGTATGAAAAAAAATTATTTTCAGTGCTGTTGTAACTTTGAATGGCCGCTAAATGAACATTTGTAACTCGAGCAGAGGTGGTATTCAGCAGGTTCTGACCAATTTTGGAGAATCGATAGTGAAAATTTTGAGTTGTTCGGAGAACCGCAAATCCCACCTCTGACTGGCCCTGCCAATCCCATCTATCCTCTGCCTCTCGAGTCCCAGATGATTGGCTGGGTATTCTTTGGTTGGTCTGCACAGGAGAATGGGGCTGGAAAGCAGGTTAGTTAGGAGAACAGAGCTGGAAAGAGCCTTGGTGGTGCAGTGGTTAGAGTGGTGTACTGCAGGCCACTTCTGCTGATTATTGGCTGCCTGCAATTTGGCAGTTCAAATCCCACCTGGCTCAAGGTTGACACAGCCTTCCATCCTTCCGCATTGGGTAAAATGAGGACCCAGATTGTTGGGGGTAATATGTTGACTCTGTAAGCTGCTTAGAGAGGGCTGGAAAGTATTATAAAGTTGTATATAAGTCTATAAGTGCTATTGCTATTGTTATTAGTGGGGTGGGGAGGGAATGGGATTTTGCAGTATCCTTCCCCTGCTACGCACACCAAGCCACACCCACCAAGCCACACCATGCCCACAAAGCCATGCCCACAGAACCGGTAGTAAAAAAAAATTGAATCCCACCACTGAACTCAAGAGCTACCTGTACTGAGCTAAAACACAAAATACAGGTAGTCCTCAACTTACAGCCATTTGTTTAGTGAGCATTTTACGTTGCAATGAAAAAAGTGACTTTATGACTGGTTCTTGCATTTACAGCCATTGCAGAATTCAGACACTTGGCAACTGGCATGTAGTTGTGACAGTTGCAGAATCCCAGAGTCATGTGATTACCATTCGTAACCTTTCCACCTGGCTTCCAGCAAGCGCAGTCAATAGGAGAAGCCAGATTCGCTTAACAACCATGTGATTCACTTAGCAGTGGAAATTCTGGTCCCAATGGGGGTGTTCGAAGTTGGGGACTACCTGTGTATATGTTGTAAAGCCTATGTACGAAACCACTGCTAAAATTGATTAATGATGCAAGATTTGGGAGAAGATTTGACTCTTTGCTCCTCTTCTAAAGGCAAAGATAGATGAAGTTTTGGATAAGCAGTGGAGACCTTCACACTTCTGTGTGCATTGCAGAGTCTTTCCTGTCTGCCATCAGGGAGGAAATTAGAAGTAACAAAGAACATAGACAGAATAACAGAGCTGGAAGGGGCCTTGGAGGTCTTCTAGTCCAACCTTCTTCTCAAGCAGGAAACCCTACACCATTTCAGACAGATTGGTTGTCCACTCTCTTCTTAAAAACTTCCAGTGTTGGAGCATACACAATGTCTGGAGGCAAGTTGTTCCACTAACTAATTGTTCTAACATTCAGGAAATTTCACCTTACTTCTAAGTTGCTTCTCTCCTTGATCAGTTTCCATCCATTGCTTCTTGTCCTGCCTTCTGGTGCTTTGGAGAATAGGTTGACTCTTCTTTGTGTCAGCCCCTGAGATATTGGAAGACTGCTATCACGTCACCCCTAGTCCTTCTTTTCATTAAATTAGACATGCCCAATTCCTGCAACTGTTCTTCATAGAATAGTATAGAGTAGAGTAGAGTAGAGTAGAGTAGAGTAGAGTAGAGTAGAGTAGAGTAGAGTAGAGTAGAGT
>BHFT01026933.1:0-25704 GCA_004320025.1 Laticauda laticaudata
GGGAGAGAAGATTTTCCCCCCCAAGGGGAGGGGGCGCGCCGCCGCCCAGACCTACCGTTGGCGCCCCACCGCTCCTTCTGCTTCTTGACCTGCTCCAGGCTGAGCCCGGTGCTCTCGTTGACCCCGAAGTAGCCCAGCACTTCCTCCACCGTCTTGGTGTGCCCGTTCTCCATGGCGGGAGGGGGGAGGAGGAGGAGGAGGCCCCCCCTTCCTCTTGCTCTCCGGCGGCAGCAACGGGAGGGGGGAAGAAAAAATTAAGGGGAGGAGGGCTCAAAAAATAAAAACGGGGGGCGCCTCGGGCTGCCCCCCCACAATTCCCTCAGCCCCCGGGCCTGCTTCCTTCCTTCCTTCCTTCTTCCTTTCGAGGGGGGTCTCGCTTTNCCTGCTTCCTTCCTTCCTTCCTTCCTTCCTTTCGAGGGGGGTCTCGCTTTCTCCTCCTCAGGGAAAGGGGGGCGCCGTGAGGGGGTCGTCGCCTCACGGGAGTGGGGGAGGGGGCGAAGGCGGCCCTGAGGGGGAAGAAAAAACAAAAAAAGCCGCTGCCGCAGAAGCCGAAGGAGAAGGAGGAGCCGGCCTGGGCCTCTCGCGTCCGGCGTCTCTGCCCTGCCCGGCGCTGGCTGAGCCGGCAGCGGCTGCTCTAATAGAATTTATCCGAGGCGACTCGCCGCTGCCCCTCTCGCGGCCGCGGCATGTGGACGACGCCGATTGGACGGCCGCCGGCAGGACCGCCCCTCGCGTCACAGCGCGGGACCCCGGATGCGGACACGCCCCCCGCCGGCAGCCTGCGCCAATGAAACCCGGGACGCACGGCGCGCGCCGGGCAGCGGAGGGGGGAGGCGGGAGAGGAGCGCCAATTTTTTTATTTATTTTTTTTACAAAAAAGAGGACAAAAGGAAATCCGACCGACCGACCGCGCCGGCGTTTGATTTTGCGGCTTGATGGTTTATGGCGAAATGCTCGCCCGCCCGCCCACTCGCTCTGGCAGGAAGGCAGGCGGGCGGGCGCCGAAACCTAAAAGGAGCCTTTTGAAAGGAGTGGGCGGGCCGAGCGCGGAGTGTTAACGGGCGGGGTGGGCGGGGCTTGCGTTGGACCGGTGGTTGATACGTGGGGCGGGGCGGGGCGGGCTCCGACACGCGTGTGAATCGGGGTCAGGCCGGTCGCGCGGGGGCTTAGCGTCTGTTAGGATGGGTTGCAAGCTGGGGGTTTGCCAGCCAAGTTCTGTCGCAAGCAAAACGCAGGATGGTTTAAGCCGGTTTCTAAAGCGAGCTAAAAACAAACTCTTGTTTTCGTAACGTGTGAATCCAGGCAAAGTTAAGCTGGGCTGATTAACCTGGGTTTTGTGGGGGAGGGGGGGGAATGAGCTGGCGGGTATAACCCGTATTTAAATCTAGTTTACAATTAGAGTTTGGTCAACCAGAAAAGCTCAACTCCTACATACACCTTTTTAATCTGCTTGCTGGGCTGGTTGTGGTTAGTCCTGCATTGCAAATCCAGGTTCTGGAACCTCCACTTTCTGGGAAACTGCCCCATATATGGCTGCAATCAATGCAAGAAGAAGGTGAGATGGAAAGGCAGCCTGTCCAGCAGGCAGGTTTTTCACACAAAAAAAGGGACCATGGAAACTCACCGTCCTCTTACTCTGTTGGGGTTAATGATGGCTTTGATCCAAGCCTGACCAATCTAAAGTAAAGGAATAACAGTTATAACTCTGATATAAAAATCAGCTATTAAACAGACCTCGGAGTCAGAGGTCATCTAGTCCAAACCACTGCCCGAACAGAAAGTGGCTGCTTGGAGTCTAAAAAACTCCAGGGACAAAGCACCCAAATTGATAATATACCCAGAGAACTATAAAACATAGAATAATTGGGTTGGAAGGGACCTTGGAGGTCATGTAGTCCAAGCCCCAGCTCAGACAGGCTCCTCTATAGTATTCGGGACAAATGATTGTCCAAGCTCTTCATGAAAACCTCCAGGGATGGAACAACCCATAACAGGCAGGCTGATTTCAGTACCTTTCTCAGCAAGGAGGAGGAGAAGGATGTTTTAAAAGCAAGCAGTATGTGTGTGCACGCAGACGATGGGTAGAGATGCATTCCAAAGGCCTAGCATCCATCTCTAGGCTTGATTTCCCCCCCCCTCCTTAAAATCCCCCCCTTGTTCTTTACTTCTCTGCATTTTAGCCAGGAGCGACCAGCTCCACTAAAAAAGACCAAAAAAAGATTTTAAAAAATGCCCCACTGTTTTCCTTGGTCCATTTGCGTCTTTTCATCAGCGATTTTGGCTTGCCAGCAGGAAAGCAGGGAAGGGCTTTTTTGAGAGGGGGGGGGATGAATTGTCTCTGGAAATGGAGCAAGAATTAGGATGGGAAAACAAGACAAACAATGTGCAGCCAGCGGCACTCCGGAGGAGTGGAGACGGTGGCGTGAATGCAGAGTGGGACCTTGGTGGGAAAGGAGGTCATACAACCTCGCTTTGACAAGGGAGGAGGGATACGTCGTCTTTGGCCGCCACTGAGCTGTGAAATCCCGATGGCTCTAATGGAAACCCAGGCCTTTAAACTGAATTGAAGGTAAACCAGGATAGACCCGGGTTAAAGGGAGTTGATTCGGACATGTGTCAACTCAAAAATATTTCTCTGGTCTTTTTACCATTGTCAGCAGAAAGAGAGTGAGGAAAGTAATGCATACCTTAAATATTTGCATAGATAATTGCTAGGCAGCTGAAGCTTCTGGCGCACAAGATTATTACTGGAGAGCATGATTGATGACTCTGGGCTATGGATGTGTCCCATTGGAGAATATGCATCCAGGGATTGGGGGGAGGACCAGGGTCAAGGGGGAAATGAAGCATGTGTCTCAGTTGGCTGCACCCAGGTAAGGCCAACATGGTCACTCCTAATAAATCTTATTTAAACTCAGAGGTGCGGCTAAAGATTCATACTTTGAATAGTGGTGGATTGTTGGAGATCTGACAGTATGTTTACATGTGAATCCAGCCAGTTCTGGGGCAAATTCTGGTTCAACTGTGACGTTGCCCCCACCAAACAAAGCCACTTGCAAGCTATCTTGTTGCTTATTTGGGAGGTGGAGGAAGTTTGAAAGTAAGAATAGAAAGGACATTATGGGTCCGTGTTTGGAGGAACGTCCTAGAGGTTTGACTGGCATTGCTTCTCGTACCCCCAAAGACACTAGGTGTTGGCTTGTTGTACCCCACCTTGTAGGACACGATGGGTACATGGAGATGCTGAGTCATTAAAGCCCTCCCCTTTCTTGGCATGTTCACATGGAACGTGTCCCCTTCTCGGTGCCAACCCCTTGATAAGTCCCGTGTTTTGCAGATGATGGGCAGGAAGTGAGGAGTGGGAGGAGAAGGTCTTGGGTTAGGGTGGTCCAGTGCTCAACAGCCTTGTTGATGGGACCCAGCCAGGGAAGGCACCCAAGGAGGTCTTCTCCAACAGCAGAAGGAACATCAGCTGCAGTTGGGGGAAGGGAGTGGACCAAACCGCCTGCCTGGGTTCTCGGGCTGCCCACATGATGCCAGGAAACCCAGCTCTGGTGGATCTCCTTGGGGCATCGGACTTCAGTCAGCCAGGCTTAAAAAACAAAAATAAAAACGACAAATAGGCGGAAAAGCAGCTTCTATCCCAGAGCAGTATTGAATTCTACTGTATATTAATGCAATATCAGGGGGTTTTCAATTTAATGGTATAGAATGTGAAGGATGGGTGTTTATGTTTTTTTATATAGTTATAATGTACAATGAAAGGCATTTAATTTCATTGTACGAGGTGCAATGACAATAAAGTAAATTAACTAACTAACTTAGCAGGATATTAGAATTTAGGGCTAAGGGAACTAGGTATGTTTAACCCAGAGGTCCCCAAACTTGGCAACTTTAAGACTTGTGGACTTCAGCTCCCAGCATAGCTGGCTGGAGAATTCTAGGAGTTGAAGTCCACAAGTCTTTTTTTGTTTGTTTGTTTCCAATTTTTTTTTTATTTCAATCTCCATATGCACAATACATTAACAGTGTGGCATCAATATATCATACATTTTAGTATAGGCAAAATTAATAATATCAATCATCTCTCTTAATGATATATTTCACATTAATTCATAATCCTTCAATGCTTGTTTTCAATCTTTCAAAACTCTCCAAATGCCTACCACCATATCCGTTAAACATACCTAGTAATTCCATTATTCAATGGAATAAATATTCAAAAAATAAAAATAAAAATAGAAGCCCACAAGTCTTAAGGTTGCCAGTTTTGGAGACCTCTGGTCTAACCTAATGAAGAGAAAATACAGGGGAGACATGATAGCAATTTTCCAGTGCTTGGAGGGCTGCCACAGGGAAACGAGCATCGATTTATTCTCCGCAGCACCTAAGGGCAGGACAAGAAGCAATGGGTGGGAACTCATCCTAGAATTAAAAGAGAAATTTCCCGATGGGGAGAGCAATTAACCAGTAGAAGGTCTTCACTTCAGAAGTTGGGGGTGCTTCATCACTGGAGGGTTTTTTTTGGCTCGTCTCCAATTGTGCTTGAGCAATGGGTTGGACTACAAGACCTCCAGGGTCCCTTCTAGCCCTACGATTCCAATAACATACAAATTCAATTATTCCAGCCTTCAAAAATAATAACGATGAAAACCGTGGTTTGTTTTCTAACGATCCTGGCCACCAAGGGATGGCTGAGCCAGCTTCCAGCTCAACTTTTGAGACTCCACCACCTTTTCCCAGAGTAAACTATTTCCAGGCTGGCTGTCCTGGTTTTCTCTTTGACTTCTCCCGGGCTCCCTCCGACGTCAAAGGGATTTGTGTGCTTGCAGAAATTGTCCTGACCTCCAGCACCCCTATTTCTATTTTAGCCCACCGGCTTCCTGGCTCCTGCAGATATTTTCAGATCCGTTGTTTCTTTTTTACCCAAACCTGCAGGGTTGTACAGGCAGATGTTAAGGCGGGAGAAGCGCTCTCGACAGCCGTCACTCCAGCGAGCTTCAGGAGGTGGAGATGGGAAGGAACGCCAGTCCTGCAGTGCTGCCCGAAGACAAGCCTTCATCGGCTCACTCAGATGGGAAACTGCTTCCCCTCCTAATTGCCTAACTTGCTTTTTTTAGATAAAAAATTGCTTTTATTTATTTTATTTTATTTTTTAATTTCTTCCCCGTCCGTTCCTCTCCTCCTTTGGGTCTGCCAGCCAGGCTTCCATTCTGGGCCCCGTTAAAGGGAAATTATTCCTTGGGAAAGCAAGCTTGAAACAAACAATGTCATTAATTGAGTTTTAAAGCCTGGGTCTATCCAGAAGTGACACATTTCAAGATTCTTTCCCTGGGACACAGATAAAAGGATAGGAGTTTCCTCTGCTAAATGTTTGCATCGGGCAGGCCCATAAAAGTTACTCATCCTTTTGGGAAGCTTTCTGGGGCAATAAATTAAGCTGGCAAGATGTTGACAGGGAGGGATGACCGAGAGAAGACTCATAGCACCCAAATTAATAGCAGGATCCTCTTCTGGGCTTGCCCAGCTGTTGACCACCAGCCAAAATGCTTCAGGGGCCCCTCTGAACCAGTCAAAGCAAAAAAAATACCCACCAGAACTGTTTTTAAATGGGCAATTTGGAGGTCCTAGATCTGTCCCAGGAGGAGAAACCATAGCAAAGATTTAAGGCTCAAAACTTCAGCTGCACACACATATATACATATACATATACACATATATACGAACTCAATACAGAATATATTCAGTATTCAATATTCAGACGAACTCCATACAGAAGCCTGATGATGGCAGATGAGATTCTGCCGAAACGTTGCTACAACTTTAAAAGGACAACTACAATGACGTGGGATAATACCCGAAGGAAGCTGAACAGCACACGTGTAAGTACCCGCGAAAACTTAAAAAAACTATAGCTGTGCCCTCGTCTGTCTTCATGGCATAGCTGGCCAACCTTGCAAGGGGATGTTCCCTAGCAGGAGCTGGAGGGAGGTAGGATAGGGGAGTCTAAGGAGCAGAAGGACCAAGGCCTCCATAATCAAGTTGTGGGGCAAGGATGGTGTGGTTCGCCGGCAGCAGGACAGTGGGGAAGAATTGGGACCAGTACGGGAGTCTGGGGAGGACTCGGATGAAGGTCCTGTGTCCGATGCAGAGATGGGGCCAGGACCATCTGGGAGTGGGGTGCTGACTCCAGAGCCTCCAGAGTCTGGCAGCAGCGAGGAAGAGGAACAAGGGGGGCCTGTTCCCAGTGTGCATGTGCACAAAGCTGCTAGAAGGCGAGACCAGCTGAGACAAAAGGGCCGACTGGAGTAAGGCTGGGAGGTGATTGCCCTTCCCATAAGGTATAAAGGACAGGCAAAGGTGAAGAAACCTTTGCAGGAAGCAACGTCGTTCGGTCTGTTCAGATTAAACCTTGAAACTATGTGGACTTTTGTACTTTGATTGGTTTTTTATAGTTCATTTGGCACTCTAGTTGTTGGCAGCCATTCAAAGGAGAGAAAGGTGGGTGCTTATCTCGAGGGACTGTTTAGGACTTCATTACAGCTGGAATGCACATAATTCCCAGCGTTGAAATAAAACAAGAGTTGCTTGGATTAAGCGTGTGCTTAACTATGGTTTCAGGAAGCCTGGGTCAGAACAAAGGACCATCAGCCAGTCTGCAAAATTGTAAGGTTTTCGGAAGCAACTCGTTTCAGTAAAGACAAGACCCCAAAGGTTCTTTTCAAAAGGCAGCTGGACTTCCTTAGTTTTATTTTTTTTTTCCTTTTTCTTTCTTGAAAACATTTCTGAAGAACTGAAGAAGCTCCTTGGATGAGAAGCGAAACGTTTTCAAGGAAAACAGAAGAAAAGTCCATAGTTGGGGGGGGGGAAGCACTTTTGGGACCACCATGACCTGGATGATTTCAGGATCTCCGTGGAGGAGATAAAGGTCTCACTTTGCAAAGGCATCGGGAAATATTGTGTGCCTTGACCTGGGGAACGTTCTGCGGAAATGAGGCCAGAGTAATACAGAGACTAATGTAAACCATATTCGCCCGACCCTCTTCAGCACTGGCAGTCAGGATTTCCTGCCTCACAATGGGAACCTGGGCCTGAGTTGACATGGTGGGCGACCAGGAAATCCCAAACCTCGGGTGCGAGGACTTTGAGGAGGTCATGTTTTGCTGTGGTTGTGACCTGGCTATGTGTGCGTTTCTGAGCACACACTCTGTCCCATGCCATGTTTGGGGTTCACATCATCACAAAAAGAAATATTTCACAAGAAGAGTTTTCCACTCCTCTACTCGTAGCAGAATACTTTATGCCAGTGGTCCCCAACCTTTTTTGTACCAGGGACCAGTTTCACGCAGAAACACTTTCAAGGACCGGCAAAATCAATTCTTCCCCAATAGTAAAGGGCTTCTTTTCTATTTCTTTACTAAAAACATATTTTTATATATATTTTAATCACGATTATTCATTCTTTGTGGCCTGGTACAAAATGATCCACTGACCGGTNTACTCATTGCAGAATACCTTATGCCACCAGACTTGAAATTCTAGACCTAGAAAACCTAGAACTATGCCACCTTTGGTTTGATCAAAATATAGTACATAAAATTATATATTGCAATGTCCTACCTGTCAATGAATACTTCAGTTTCAACCATAACAATACAAAAGCATACAATAGATACAAACTCAAGGTCAACCGCACCAAACTTGATTGCAGGAAATACGACTTCAAGAACAGAGTGGTCAATGTCTGGAATACTCTTCCTGACTCTGTGGTTTCTTCCCCAAAACCCAAAAACTTTAACCTTAGACTATCTACTATTGACCTCACCCCTTTCCTAAGTGGTCTGTAGGGGGCGTGCATAAGCGCATCAATGTGCCTACCATCCCTGTCCTATTGTTTATTTTTATTTTTCTTATATGTATCCATTCCATGTATTCATAACTATGTTTATACTTATACCTGTTATCTTATAATCTCTTGACAAGGTTCAGACAAATAAAAGGACTAGAAATACACTTTTCAAGGAGAGTTTGAAGGCAGTCAGTTTTTAATACTGAGAAGTCATGATGGTAGTGGGGGAAGGTTGTGATAGCATTCATGAAACACCAGAAAGAATGTCACACATTGATAAAAACCAAGTTGTGTTTTCTAATACACAACAATGTCCTCCCAGAGTTAGAATGCTGGTAATAGCAATTTCAGTTCAGTATTGGAAATATTGTGAGTACAGTAGAACCATTTAAGTGTCCAAGTGATCAGCTTCACTTCACTGGGTTTGTTCCAGCAGAGATTGGATATATAATGGCTGCATTGATTTGGATTTCTGAACTGAATGGGGGTTGGACTGATGCCCTAAATAACCTCTTCAACTCTATGGTTTTTATATATGAAAGGAGTATTGCTATATTAACACTTCTCACATTCCACAACAAGTGGCTGACAAGAGACAGTAAACTGAAAAGTTGTTTCTGGTTCTCATACTACACTGAATCATTAATCAATTAAATAAATTACATATGTACAATAAACTAAGACACAAATATCCCAATATTTATCAAGCATAGAGTACTGTATGAATGCATTTATTAGGTGGTGTTTACTTGACTTTTTAAGTACGTTATTCACAACCACAGGATAACCACTTTTTAAGAGAGATGTACTAACCAAGGCAATAGGCAGTAAAATTGAAACCATTTTATTTGTCTTGTGACGGTTACTGTAATGACTTGTCTAATGGAAATCAAGATATATAATATTGTAAATAATAGATATGATGGCCAAAATGAATTATACTTGCTTGTTTAGGAAGAATATGATTATGGATACTGGAGATTTTAATTCAAAGATGAAACCCGAAAATATGTGATTCATATCTCCTGGAAATATAATTAGGACTGAAATATTATATTCTTTATGTGTATCCACTGCAATTCAAATATTTAGTAAAAGCATATAGCCCATTGTTCTTGAAACTGCATATGCCTTTTTTTCAAGATGCTTTATTTTTGTGCTTCATCCTTGTGTTCATATCAGAGATCTTCCTTATTAGAGAGATGCTAATGGCATAAACAGCTTTCCATTTAATGACTGATACCACAGCAGGCATCAGGGACAAATGTTTCATTTAACCAATACTTCAAAAATCTACAATGAAAAATATTATTAGATTTTCACTGATGTTATGCCTGATTCTACTAGGGAGGGATGGGGAATATAGAAATTGTAGCAGATCCATATAGAGTTTCAGTGTCATCAGTTGGCATTCATGCCAGGTTTTTAACATTATCACAAGGATCTAAACTTTTCTTTACCTCAAATGTCCAGCTCAAAATTTGCTGACTGAGGTGAATAGACATTTTAATTTTCCATGCTGCCCTGTTTTTCATGATCCATGTGACATTGCATCAGGGATGATATAGATCATTTAAATTTTGAATTTTTCAAATTCAAAGCAGAGAGTACTAGGGCCCACTCTCATATAATTCTGCCAAAGGTTTTTTTTTTTTAATTTTCTTCAAATTGTAATCAGTCAAATTCATATTTTTTCATAATGCTAAGGATTCATTTATTTGATGGTTTAAACAGTCTTTGTTCATTTCCCACTATAACAAATGATTGTTGAATGGATTTCTGGTACTGTGAATTGTGGTTTCCTGTCTCTGAACTCAATAAAGTTCTGTTGTATTCAGCCTCTTAAGGCCCTGTCACACTGCCCAACGTATGCAAAAGGTTAGTACAAAGGACACAGCGGAAAAGAAAAATGTTCCATCCATTGTTATCTGCTCTCAAAAGGGGCAAAAATTTGCATAACCAGAGCGGAAAACACGGAAAGGAACGGGCGCGGGGAGGACGCAGAGCGGATGGAAAGCAGATGCGGAACGGAAGCCCAGGGGATGGAAGCGGATGAGAGCAGATGGCACATCTGCAAGGCTTCCGGGGGACCTCAGCAAAGTGGACGCGGAATGGATGAAGCGGATGCAGAGCGGACGCGGAACGGATGAAGAGACACAGTGGATGAAAGCGGCATCAAGAGCAGGCAAGCCTGTGGATCCAAAGCGGAGCGAACGATGCCTGGGTTAATTGCGCATAGCGGGGGGGTGGGATGCATTGATAAGCCCGAATATAAAGGGAAGCAGTGGAGACAGTCACCATTTGGAGGAAAAACCTGCCCAACCATTGACTGCCTGCCTGCCCCTTCCGCAATGCCTGCCTGCAAAGCCTTCCTGCCCCACCTCCTGCCAGCTGCCTCCAGCCTGCTTCCCACCCCTGGCCAGCCTCACCTGATGCCTGCTCGTCGCTTGCCTGCCAGCCTGGCCCTCTCCAGCTCCGCCACGACGCAGTCTGCTGCCATGCCTTGGTGCCTGCCTGCACTGGCTCAGCGTTCCTGCAGCCCTTCCTCAGCCTTGCGTGCCGCCAGCCTTCCTGCAGCCTTGGTGCCGCCAGCCTCCTGCCAGCCTCCCTGCTCACGCTCACACTCCCACAACCATGGGGAAGAAGAGAGAAGCAGCAACATTGCACCATCCTGAAGGGACGGCACCCTATCCGCCCCCTGGCCTCACTCTGCTTCTGCTAGGCCTTCTGCTGAGGCTCTGCTGCTCTGCTTCTGGAGGAGCTGATGCTGTGCTTTCATGGCAGTGAGCTTCTCTCGATTGGCTTATCTCTGCTGAGGGCTGCTCCTGACAGTGGTGCTTCTCGAATAACTGCTGACGCTGGCTCCTGGCTGTGCGTCTGCTGCGCTTAATCACGCTGAAGCTGGGACTCTCCCTGTTGGAAAGTGAATTTAAAAGTCTGCTGATGAGCACAAGCAGGACGAGCAAGGCTGACCCAGAGACGGCCGAGACAACCGAGCGCAAGGCGAAATGCTAGGGGCTAGTGAGACTGTCCTCATGACGAGCACGCTGCTGTGACCCACTCAGGACTCAGTACACTGGACGTCCAGCGTTCAGACCAGTGCCGTGTCGAACTGCCGTCTGCATCAAAGCAGAAAGCCTCACGTCTGATGACTCTCCTGGTAACTCTCATGGGAGCACCCTCGTGCTTGCAGCAGAGTAAGCACGACAAAACGACCACTGGCCAGAGCACGCTGCCCGGTTGCTCCTGGAGCGCCTGCTTCCAGCAGAGGTAAGCATCGCCGCAGGCTCTGGGTCTTGCTGGGACAAGCGAGCCTCTCTGGTGCAGGAGCAGCCTCAAGGCGCTAGAGTGAGTACTGTCACACACCTAGCGAGCGAGATGAAACCTCTATCGGAACTCTGCCAGAAACAGCTGAGCATCAGCTTTCCCCAATAATGCAGGCTAACAGCAGATAAGCCGCCCACGCTCGCAATGATAGCACTGAATATATAATGCAAAAGCATGCAGCTGATGGGCCAGGGCTGGTCGAGGTGAGTGAGCTCGCAGTCCGAATCCTATCTAGTATGAGGCCGAAGGTGATGATTGGTATTGGCATGTTGCTCTGGTGCAGCGCTGCGGGGTGTGTTCATGGCGTTTAACAATCCCCACACACCCCTCTGAGATGGCGGTCGTCGTGGATTTGCTGGCTATGGCAGGAAGGCGAGGCTGGCAGCGACTGGTGCTGGCAAGGGGAGGAAACGCTATATGCGGCAGAAGCGAAACAATGAGGACAATGGAGTGAGCTGAGACAGAATTGGGCATAGCTGTGGCAAAGAGACACTGGCCAAGGCAGACAATGCCCTGACTACTGACTACGAGCGTGAAGCCCAAGCGGAACCATGCTGCTAATGGAGAGAGGAAGGCGTCGAGGGAGTCCGAGGCGTAATCAACCTCGAGAGGTGGCCCGTCGGACTGGGTGGGAAGCAGCATGCCGCAACCACCCTGGTACGCGGAAGCGCACTGAAAGAAATCACCCAAGGCCACGAAGTTAGAGGCGAGGAGCGAGAGACGACAGGACGGTAGGCCATGCCAGAGTACCTGAGGGGTGAGGGTGATCCGGCACCAGGGAAGGAGCACCCTAAGACACAGCCGCTCCACTACTGCGCTCTGGTCCTCACGGCTCGGCAGCCTCAGACTGCGGCGCATTGGCCCATCTGTCCGGCCCAGAGCAAGCAGCTCAGCATGCATAGGTCCTGAGGCACGATGGGCAGGTTTCTCGTTAGGCACAGGAGGCGCTTGGGAACCGACGAGGCGACATAGCACGGCGACAGTCTATGTAAGAAACAATCTGTGTGGGACCGTGCATGGAGGACTAACGGCCCTGGTTGCGGGCGAGGGAAGAAGGAAGAGGTCGGTCATCCTGCACAAGCAGCGCCTACCCATCACCCCAAGACCACCCCTGGAAACGCAAGGGAGCCAGACAGGGCGTAAGGGCACAAGAGGGCAGTCACGCGTACAACCCTGGCCGCTGAAATCAGGGACACCCACCGACCAGCAATCCTTCTTCCTCTCTCAGACGTCCACACCGACTCCTCCCTCCCCCAACCGCAAGCCCTATATCATTAGCGTTATGACCAACTAGACCTTCCTCCAGGAAGCCTAGTGCGCGTGCCTACACCTTTAGTTATACCAGGGTCCGAAGGCAGGGGGATCACTTTGAGATGCCAAAATATTGCATTCACACCCCCCCCCCGAGCAACCGAGGAACCGCTCCCACCAGCCAGGTCCTGCCTCGCGCGCACCCAGTAAAAAAATTAGCACTTACAACATCAATGGGTCTGAGCCAGCTCGTCCGACCAGGAGCATCTCCTCTGCAACACATCGGCCGTCATGTGTCCTCTCAGGCTGCCAGCTTCCGCTGTGCATCCAGTGGGCCAGACCAAGAACCAGACACCACCACCTCCACACACTGACCTTCACCCCGAAATGGGCACCTCCGATTGACCAGAGTGTGCACACGAGCACCCTGAGGTGCCATTCACTGTGGACTTTATTTGGGACACTTTGACTTGGTCATTTTTCTTTACAGCTTGTAAATAAACTCTATCTCTTTGATTCACACACTGCTTCATCTGCTTTTTTCTACTGAGATAAGCCTGCTTGGAAACTTAGAAATGGTTTTGAGACGCCTTTTTCCATGTTGTGGGGTGGTTCAGATAAGCTAGTGGACGCACTGGCGAATCTTTGCACTGCTTCGGTCATATACCCGTATAGCCTGTGGCGAGCGTTCGCGCAGCTCTGGAGCATAATCCCTGGCTGTGTATTCGAGTTCCATATCGACGGCGGTCCACCTTTGCTGAATATGTCCCCTGCTCGGAGGTAGGAGGTCCTTTGAGCAGGATAATGCCATCTAGGCCCTACTCTAATGATGGCGCGCCGCTGTGATACGACACTCTGGGAATGCACCCAGGGATTAGCCTGCTTGGTCAGGGGTCCAGCTGTGGATATGTATCAAAACTCCAGTGAGAGCACCTAATGTGGGGACCTGTAGGTCCACCTCTGCTCTTTCCCATCGCGCTGTCCAGACCCTCTATGCCCCGCTTTATATGCACATAGTATATATCTTTGCCGTGTAATTTCACAGCGCCATGTGTTCCATGCACACACATCTTTGCTCCCTATAAATCACAACCCCTTTGATTAGAAAGAGATAACATGGATGCGAACTATTCTTGTCTTTTCATTCGCGTCAGGGGACCTCTCCTGCTCTACTACACTCCTATTTGCTGAGCATTACGTAAGCGGACAGGGACAGGAGGGCCTTAAGAACAGCTGCATAGCAAAAGGAAAACATTCTCATATTAGAATTTCTACAGATGCACCGCAGATATTCCCATTTCAGCCCACCAGATTACACCCTCCATTGCAAAAAGCGAGTGGCTGGTGAGTATATGAGCTCGGGAATAGTTTGTCACAGCCAGGAGTTCGCTGTCTGCTAAATCCATCTACACTTTACTGGTCGCAGAGTTGTCCTGCCTATGCTATGTACCGCTAACCACATGAGAATGTATCGAATTTTCAGTATCTGATTGACCCATATGTCTTCGCAAGTCAACACTTAAAAGCTACAAACCATTAATATCGCGTTTGTGTAGGCGGATACCACTCTCGACGTCTGCCACCGCAGAGGATGTGGGCCGCCGTTATTCATTGCTCACTCATGCGTTTGACATTTGAAGAAAAATATTCCAACAAATGCTTTAAACCGACGTATCCTCTCAATCGTATCGTGCATGAATGCACGTGATTGAGCACAAGTTAGCACATGGACTGTCATCTTTATGGACCACGATACAGAAACACTCGACGGCAGACATCGAGAGCATTATAAGAATGTATCTTAGATATGCATCATCCCTCTTAAAGTGTCCGAGATCTGACAATGTGTGGTCTTCTAGAGCTGAGAGCACGAGTTGCGAGGGAGTAAATGACATACACCACCGCTGTATTAGAGAGTAATTCTCTTCTGATTTCGATAGGTGCCAGTTGTAGAATATACCATGGGCAGCCATGATGAGGTTGCCTTCCATCGGCCACCTCCTTGGAAGTAAGGGTCCCTGGCGTTTAAATGTAGAGCTATCGTGAACACATATGCTGAAGCTGAGCTACATATATGGATCGATGTCTGCACCATAACACCATGTAAGTAGATTATCGTGTTCAGTACATAGTACCGACCATTGCTCGCTAAGAACCCCCATTGTAGTTAGAAAGTAGACGTGGCCCCTGACTTGTGCTGTGAGGTCTATTTGACACGCCAGCGATGCTTCCAATCTAATGTGCTCATGAACAGGAATGTGGTGCGTGAAAGTTTACCATCATTTCTTTTGCTAATTGTAGATTCTTTCGAAGAAAATTGCTGGTGTCAACAATGTAAATCACTTCCTCATTGCTACTTCTGCCACTGGCGCTGCCGTGTAGGACTCACTGCGGAGGAATCATATATCAACTGCGAAAATGCTGCTTTATATACCATTAGGCCTATGCCCTCCTCAACACAGTGGACCATCTACATGACTATGAAACAGCGTGTGATGTGTATGCCAAGCAACTCAAAAATACCAACGCAGCGTATATCTGAAATAAGCTAAGCCTAGTTAGGTCAGCTCTCTTTCAAAGGAACACATAGCCACTGGGAGACTGATTAATGCCTACTTTATGACTAAACTAGTGTTCTGCAACTGTGCGAGTCGATTAGTGGTAGTCTACTGCCTTATGAACAGAACACATGTAGATACTTCGGCTCGACATCCATAATCTATCGTCACTAGGCTCGAGAGACATCACTTAATCAATAGTTTAAGTTCCTGAGAGTTATCGATCTTTTCGTTGTACAGTTTCTAATAGGATCCTCTCACCAAGTACCATCACATCATATTCGTTCCTAAAACAATGAAGTATAATTCATTTGGCCATCATATGCTAGTTATTTTACAATATTATATATTTGATTCCATTAGACAAGTCATTAACGTTATACCGTCCACGAAAGACAAAATATAAATGGTGTTCAAATATTTACTAGCCTATTCCCCTTCGCGATCTACTCACATCTCTCTTTCAAAAACGGATGTGTCTTCTCTCTGCTAGACGCTCATAAGATGAATAACGTACTTACAAAAGTCAAGTAAACACCACCTAATAAATGCCATTCATAACAGTACTCTATGGCTTGGAATAATATTGGGATATTGTGTGTCTTAGTATTGTAACATATGTAGATTTAATTTTAATGTGATTAATGATTCAGTGTAGTATGAGAACCAGAAACAACTTCTTTCAGTTAAAACTGTCTCTTGTCAGCCAACTTGTTTGTGGAAGTGTGAGAAGTGTTAATAAATAGCAATACTCCCTTTCATAATAAAACCATAGAGTTGAAGAGGTTTTATAGGGCAATCAGTCCAACCCCATTCAGTTCAGAAATCCAAATCAATGCAGCCCATTATATATCGCACTCTCTGCTGGAACAAACGCAGTGAAGTGAAGCTGATACACTTGGACACTTAAATGGTTCTACTGTACTCACACATATTTCCAAACTGAACTGAAATTGCTAATTACCAGCCATACTAACCTGGAGGACATTGTTGTGTATGAGAAACACAACTCGGTTATTTTACATGTGTGAGCATTCCTTCTGGTGTTTCATGAATGATATCAACAACCTTCCCCCACTAAAGCATGCATGAACTTCTCAGTAATTAAAAAACTGACTGCCCTTCAAACTCTCCTTGAAAGTGGTATTTCTAGTCCTTTTATTTTGTCTGAACCTTGTGCAAGAGAATTGATAAGATAAACAGGTATAAGTAGATAAACATAAGTTATGAATACATGGAATGGATACATTATAAGAAAAATAAAAATAAACCAATAGGGACAGGGATGTAGAGCACATTGATGCCGCTATGGCACGCCCACCTGACAGACACTTTAGGAATAGGGGATAAAGGTCAATAGTAGATAGTACTAAGGTTAAAGTTTGGGATTTGGGGAAGAACCACAGAGTCAGGAAAGTATTACCAGACCATTGACTCACTCGTCTTGAAGTCGTATTTCCTGCAATGCAAGGTTTGGGGTTGACCTTGAGTTTTATCTATTGTATGCCTTTTGTATTTGTTATGGTTGAAAACTGAAGTATCATTGACAGGAGGACATTGCAGAATATATAATTTTATGTACTAATTTTGATCAAACCACAGGTGGCATAGTTCTAGGTTTTCTAGCGTCCTAGAATGTCAAGTCTGTCATAAGGTATTCTGCAATGAGTAATGTGAGAACGCGTGTGCTGTAAAGTATTTGCTGGACTTTTCTCAACTGATTAATATCAGATATGTAAATGCGGGTTCCAGACGATGATGAAACTGATATCAAGGTTGTAATTGATACATTCTAACAAATTGTTTGTATGTTCTAGTTACCATGGTGATTAGTTGTTGAATTTGGTTGCGCGCCATTCGTGAGATCAAGTCGAAGTC
Source organism: Laticauda laticaudata (assembly GCA_004320025.1). Lineage (NCBI taxonomy): Eukaryota > Metazoa > Chordata > Lepidosauria > Squamata > Elapidae > Laticauda > Laticauda laticaudata. Next base: position 16,864 of record BHFT01026933.1, read on the forward strand.
TTTTGTGAAGGAGCAGTATTGTCGATGGTTGAATAGCTTACATCATCAAGCGGAAGAAAACACAGTTGCTCTTAACATGATCACAGAGGTCATTTAAATTCGAGTGTTAAAACTCTACCAAATGAGTATTAATACTCCTGTAATAATTATGTATGTGTTGTATGTATAATGTGTGTGTGTATGTGTGTATTTTTTCTGAGTTTTCGGCGGTATTTGCTATGTGGATTTTGGTTATTTGGGTTTTCTCCCGCATAAATTGGAAGTATCTTAGGCAACGTTCGATGAAGTCTCATTCATCAACTTCAGGCCTTGTTTCTTTGGCTCTGTGTCTCAAAGTAATGTGAGCTTGCAGCTGATTCTTAACTTTTAACTGCTAGTGGGGTGTGGACTTGATTGGTGGGGGCTTGGCTGTGTTCTGATTGGTGGGGGTGCCCCAAATCTATGTATCTTTAGCCATAATTTGGGTTTGTGGTGATTAGCCAGGGCTCTGTATTCGATTCTCTCCATGAACAGGTTTGCAATGACGGGTGACACTGGTGGATATCCAGATAGGGGCTCCTTCAATTTGCTTGTATATTTGTCCTTTGTATATGAATTATGTGTTGGTTAGATGTGTTCTGTTAGTTCCTACGAGGTGTTTAGCTGTTGTATTTATTTTGATGATTTCAAGAGCCTCCTTTTATCGGGACTTGAGTTGAATAGTGAAGCCACGTTGAAACGTTACAAGCAGATCTTCTTGTTTCCACATGTAGATCTTTGATCATTTCTAAGAAGTGGTATGAGTTTTGTACATATGAAGCTGCGGTTTCAGCATGGGGCCTGTAGTTGTTTTGCTAAGTGTTTAGCTAGGTTTTTTGTATTGGTGCTCCTTTGGAGCTGACTATGGGTCTGACAAGTATGCCTTCTTTGTGTATTTGTTGGAGGTCGTTAGTTTGGGGCATCTAGAAGATTTTTCTCTTGGGATGATCGTCGTTGGTTTCTTTGTTATTGTGGCTGGGTTATATATTTTCTTCTTGTTAATTTTTCAGACTATGGTGGTTGGGTTCTGTGTTTATAAGGTTTGTATGTGTCTTGGAGTTAGGTCTGTCAATTTTGTTTCCGTAATCTTTTCTGTCCATTACTACGTGTGGCATTCCTTTATATCTGCTGGGAGTATGATTATGCTGTTATCAATTTTTTCAAGGTTTGTAAGAGCTTTGAAATTCTCTATTAATAACAGTTGCTTTTGGTGGGTTGCTTGTGCATAGGATGTTTGTACCTGGTGTCTTATTCTGTCAGCTTCATCTGTATTAATTAATTGGTTAGGCTGGATTCTACTGCACATATGATGCATGGGGATCTCTGGGGATTTTTTTGGGTTGCTATGGCAATAATTGAATTCCTTTTGGATAGGACATCTGTTTCTGTTTGGTGAGTTCTCTGTTGGAACGTTATACTAATTGTTTCAGGTGTTGTTGTGAGTTGTTGGGGTTTTCTTGTCAATGTTCTAATTTCTTTAGTTCTTTAAAAGTTTTTTCATTTTTGTAAGTGGTCTCAGTTTCAGGCTCTCCAGTGTAGTAGTAATTGTTTTAATCTCATCCAAAGTAAGAGGTGGATTTTTGCTGCTCAATTCCAGGTGTAGTGCTAGCAAATCTGTGTTAACTGATCTAATTGGAATCTTTTAATGTGAACTTCATTTCTGAGTAAAGCCAATTCGTTTCTTTTCAGGATACGTTGGTAACTGCTGTGTTCTTATTGAAATGTTAATTTGAAGCAGGTTGGTGTTGCATTGTTGTCTCTGCAGCTGCGTAGGAATTTCAGGTCACAAAATATTCCTGCTCTTTTAAACTTCCAGCTTCTCATAGGGTTTTGGTCTGGCTATTTATTTCCTCCCGTAGAGGTCTGATATTTGTGTTTTTAAGTTTTCATGGGTACTTACATGAATGCAGTTCAGCTTCCTTCGGGTTATTATCCGCGCGTCATTGTAGTTGTGGCTTTTGTGCTTTTAAAGTTGTAGGAACGTTTCGGCAGAATCTCATCTGCCATCATCAGGCTTCTGTATTGAGTTCGTCTGTGGGTCAGGCTACCACAGCTGTTTAGTTTTACATTAAAGCCTGACATTCAGTCTCCTGGTGTCTGGGCCTGCACCCTAACCAATACACCAAACCATCTCTTCAGTGATAAAATATGCATTTTCAGAGATAAAGTGACTTGAGTGTCTGAATACTTCAAACAATTTTGAATTTCAAAATATTCAGGTTTCTAATGCAAAATATTAATTAATGTTTCAAGTAATAAAATAATGTTATATTTTAAATTAATATTTAAATTGATATTATATCTTGTTGAAAGAAAAGAAGCCCGAAAAAAGAATGTTGATTGCCAACTAGACACATGCTGAGTTCAGAAAAATGTTGTCATTAATAAAAGAATATTTCTAACAAAATGGCATTTTCTTTTTGCTATAATATTAGCAAAAAGCAGCTCTGATCACTTTGCTTGCCAAATGTTGATCAGCTGCTTTCATAAATGCCATTAACAGCTAAAAGACAATTTCTTTACTTGCACTGTAGAGATTGGGAAAAGAACTGTGAAACCTAACTGAGTGATAATAATGAAAAGAGTAAGTATAGAGAACTGTGAACTTGTCCTGCTTTTTAATGGGACATATACATAAATGTATTTTGCATTTCACCCGTTAATCTATTTTTAATATTCTAATATGTGTATGGGTACAGTATGTATTTCAATTTATGACTCAAAATAATGACTTTGGCAGCTAACAGAAGTTAAAAACATCTTAAACAACAGCACAAAAATAAATAATATATTTTGGAAGTCAGAATGCAGAAATTATGAAGCCATATGGGGAACACAGAACTTTCTGGGGCTTTATAAACTGTTAAATACTAATTTGCATTACTTAATAGTGGAACTACCATATTATTGTTTCTTACATAATAGAGTCATAGAAAACAAATTTTGGAGAATACCTTGGAGATAATCTAGTTTAATTCCTTGTTCATTATAGGAATCATTTTTATAGAATCCCCCCAAAATGGCCATCAAGGCTCTATTTCCACCTAGCAAAGGAGAATCACCCTCTAAGGAAAGCAATTTGTCCCATCAGTGAGTAGGTCCTGCCATTAAAACTCGTTAAAATGCCAAGTGACATATCTTTCCTTGAAACTTTAACCCATTGTTTCTTCTGCTGAATAATTCTGTCCATCTTCTACAAGGCAGATCTTCAGTTATCCTACTATTTTGTAGCCTTCTCCAAGCTAAAAACATTTAATGCCTCCAACAATTCCTCATAAAAAGGAGCTTTTGTACTTTTGTTTTTTCTTTTCTGGACATGATCCAATTTCTCAATGTTCTTCCTAAAGTGTGGCTACTCTAATATTGATCTCAATATTCTGAACACAGGAACAATAATTCTCTTCTGCTTGAAACTAGGAAAAGATACTGTTTTTAAAAAATTGAGGCAACACTTAATACTAAAAGCAAAATCAAATAACACTGATATTCAGCAGTAACATACTGTGTGTGTGTGTGTGTGTGTGTGTGTGTGTATTCTGAATGCTCAAGGAATGTCAATGGAAGAAAATAATGATGGGTAACACAAGCTATTTCAAGTTCATAAGTCTAGCCAAACCTGGTTTTTTTGTGTCAATCTATTTTTTAAAGAAATAGCAATTACACAAAAGTTATTTTTTAAATCTTTTAAACCTACATGTAAACAAACTTGCCTTTTTAATACTCACATTGTACTTATCTAGCATTTATTTATCTTCTGATACATGAGAAATGGATCCATGGAATAAGTTGGTTTTTCAGAGGTGTTTTGTTTTCGTAAGATAATTTGACCAAAGAAAATGATGTGATAGCAAAATGAAGCAAGTTGAAGTCAGTCCCAGAAAGGCAGCCAGAGTAAAAGAGAAACAAAATACAAAGAAGATAATCAGAATTAGAAAAGCTTTCAGTAAAGGAAGTGGATTAGACAGGAACAAAGTAAGTATCCGGGTGTAACCCAGTAAATATTTTTGCAGCAATCGCGATAGCAGTAACACTTAGACTTATATACCACTCCATAATATTTTATAGCACTTTCTGAGCAGTTTACAATGTCAGCATATTGCCCTCAAAAATCTGGGTCGTAATTTTACTGCCCTCAGAAGGAAGGAAGGCTGAGTCAACCTTGAGCCCGTCAAGATCGAACACCAGAGTGTGGGTACAGTTAGCTTGCAATACTGCCTTCTAACTGCTGCATTACCAGGACTCTGATAAAATGTCTGATAAAAGAAAATTGTAGAAGAATCAACTGAGTTTTCAATGAGTACTTCAGTATATCATTCTAGAAGACCCTTGATTTGAGTCTCCTTATAACTAATGGTTGACCATTTATACTAATTGGTTGCTGTTGGGAATTCGATAATGGCATGGAAGAAATTGCTCTAATTTTAAAGGTGGTTCATATATTCTTGGGAAAAACATAGAAGCCTTTAAATAAGTAAATAAGTAAGTAAATAAATAAAAAAACTCATACACTGTATAGTCCCTACCTCTGACCCCCATACAGATACCCTCCAAATGTAATGCATCAATTGGAATAATTTCCAACCAGCATAATCAAAGACAATTAACCACTTTATTGGAGACTAATTTATAAGAATGCAAAAAAGAAATGTATGTACTTAGTTTTGCTTTTCATTTTTGCATAGCTTCCTTTGTATAGTGCTTATTGTCCAAGTTATGCCCAAAACAAATAGGAGAACACTATTGTGTTTTATTTGAATAGCACTGCTTGTTAAACAGAGTTAGTATTGAAATCTTGAATCAACTGACTTACCTACCTACCCAAAAAGAGAAAGGAGGGCTGGGTAGAAATATGAACATCATTACTATTTCATACCTTCCATTTCTTCACACAAAGCTCAATCATTTCTAAGAAAACTCTTCCCTTCATTTACCAGAAATTTTGTGAATATGTTAACTCTAGTCTGGTAGAAGTTAGAAAAAGAAATCCAGAGTTTTCTCAAGGGAATAACAGGATTTTAAATTCAGTAACTCCAAAGTTCTTTCAGTACCTCCCAGACCATTTTGAGAGCTTCTATAACTAGTTAATTTATGCCTATTGAATTTCCCTTAAGTATAATTAGTAGGGCTCCTTTCTAATTAGTCAGAAAACACTTGGGTGTTGTATACATTACTTGTACTCATATATGGCTTTAGATTGGTAAATTAATGAATATGAATAATAATAAAATAATATTCAAGAATATGGTTATAGAGAATATCATTATCAGTGTTTTCAAACACCTTGGTGTGAGAAAATATTTAAATATATTGAGCAATCATTTGCTGAAATTATATTTAATATAATATGATGCATTGTTTGTTAGATTTATCTCCAAAAGATCAAGGTGTCACATAAAACATTCTCTCCTCAGTTGTACTTTCCCTCATATCTGCCTGTGAGGTTGATTGGACTGGAAGATATTTATCTATCCTCATAAGCCTTCTGAAATAATGGTTGTCTTTAGGTTTTCTGAGATGTAGTCCAATTTCTTAATTATTGTAACACATTCATTTGCTAGCTGGTATAGATAAATAAATAGATGATACAGTCAGATGGATAAATAGACAGACAGATAGATAATAGTGTTTAATTGCATAACACACACATATAAAAACTCCATTTTAACACTGATTTTATACAGATTGTCCAGAGATTATTTATTTGTGGTGGTATGCTTGTATGAAAATCTTAATACATGGCAGTCTAATAACTATTTCTATATAGGATTAGCTTAAAGTTGATAATAGAATGAGCAAACTTTAGTTAGGAATAGAATTCCACTAGCCTATGAGTTGATTTCCATTGAAGTAAACTCTTTCAAATATGGGTTCTGATGGTTTTCTTCTCCTTATCTTTTCTTCCAGCTAGCTATCATAGATAGATAACCCCTGAATAGAATTAGATTTGTGTAAGGCTTAAAAGTAAATATTGTATTTTTTGGAGTTTAAGGTGCTCCGAAGTAAAAGATGCACCTAGCTTTTGGGGAGGAAAACAAGAAAAAAAAATTGCCTCTGCCTCTGGCTCCCAGCAATTTGTCTTCTTGCAGCGAATAGCAAACAGCCTGGTGAACTTCAGCACAGCTTGATTAGCACAAGCAGCTGATTGTTGGTTAGATCAACCTCCAACGATCAGCTGTTTCAGGCTGCAGGGATTGTTATCACCTGTTGCCACTTCCATGTGCCCATTTTCAGCCTCCACATCACATTTTTGGCCTCACATGCCCCATTTTCGGCCTCTGTATGTCCCATTTTCTACCTGTTCTGATCCCTGCTGCCTGAAATGGGCTGAAAATGGGGCATGAGGAGGCCAAAAACGGGATGTGGAGGCTGAAAATAGGGTGCACAGAAGTGGCAATAGTGATGGCAATTCCTGCAGCCTGAAACAGCTGATTATTGGAGGCCGATCCAACCAACAATCAGCTGCTTTGCTAATCAAGCTGTGCTGAAGCTCATCAGTTGTTTGCTGTTTGCTGCAAGGAGGCAAATTGCTAGGAGGCAGAGGGTGAAGGGTGTGGTTCAGTGGGTGGGTGGGGCTTTGGCAACATTCACGATATAAGATGCACAGACATTTGCACCCACTTTTTTTTGGGGGGGGGGTAAAGTGCATCTCATACACTGAAAAATACATGTACTCATATAGTGAACAAGACTCGGGTTTTGTTTGTTTGTTGTTGTTTTGAAAATGTGAGAGCTGATTAAATACACTGTTTTCCTTGGATGGTTCTCTGTTTCCTTAATTCTGGATTTCTTTTAAATTATTAAAATAAAAAGCTGCCTCTGATAACCCAAATCTGTACAAAACAGATATCCATTGAATAGTGAAAAGCAATTTGTTCATAATACTTGTTGAAGTGAACCATGCAAAGTACAACTGGATAGTTCAAATGCTTCAAGAATCTGCATATCTGAAAATTTTCTTGTTTATAAACAGTATGATTAGCCATGAAATTATGTTAGCTCTCTTTTTAAAAATATTAAAAGTTCAATGTTATGCAACAAATTACAATCAGTTAATCATTTTTTATTGTTAATAGATTAAATAAGACAACCTTCCTGGTAGACTCTGTGCTAGCTGATGGCAATTTAATTTATTAAGCTTAAATCATATATTTAGAACCATTCAACAAATTGCCAAATTATAGCCTTTGACTTGAATATCAGGATATGTGCATATTTCACACCTTTGGATATTTTACTCTATAACTTAATTTCTGAAACATTAGCTAAATCTTTCTAGGCAATGGCAATATTAAGGAATATGTATCAAGTCATTAAGAAGCTTTATTTGTTTATTTGTTTTAAGCAGCACTTCAAGGCAGCATCCTCATCGCAGGAAGCAAATGTTGCTTTAATTAAACTTTATTTAGCTTATTGGCATCTAAGCCAATAGGACCAGAAGATAAATATTATCATCTATTCCTAATTGTTGTTGCTTTTGAAAAAGAGAGATTTGAAATGAACAATGTGGGCGTTTTTAAATCTGATTCTGCTTGGTGAATAATAACTTAGATGCAGAAATAGGTTGAGGAGACATAGCTAGTTAGTTATTTAGTTAATTAGTTAGACTTCTATGGTGGTTCATGTATGCCTCTGTTTTACATGCTATATCATTAAAGCAATCAACATAAACTATGTATTAACACTTATCACAATTTGCTGTTGAAATGTCTGGCTGCAGCTTAGGAATATGTCTTTGAAATACAAGTTGAGCCTTTTGTTTTTTAGCCATCCCTTTTTGGCAGTATGCCCACACTTACATTTCTTTCTTCATATTTTTTTTCTAAACTAAACCTAATTCTTTAATTTATAAATGTACACATGTTCTTCTCATGTAGTCCACATGCTTATTGATTTGCTCATTGTGATTTTCTTAGAGACTGACAATAGATTTGAAACTGAAAATAGAAATGTTCCAGCACAGAAACCAAAATTATATGTATAAACTTATTTAAATAAAGAAACTGTTAACAGTTCAGCAAAATAAATGAGAAAATAATTATTTGATATAAATAATTGTTTTCTAATTTTCCCTGCTCTTATTGTGACTGGATAGTAGGGTTTTTTAATATAATAAAACTTTACTGAATTTTTAAAGAAAGAATAAAAGAGCAAAAACAAAAAATAAGCAGAAAGAAAAGGATGAAAAAGAAGAAAACCTAAGAACAGTGATAGACAGTGCAGAAACAAAAAGTAAAGACAATAGAAAAATAATTATTTACAACTTTTTTGGTGTATATATACATCACACTAAAATCAATAATACTCTTACTATAATATCTCCCACATAGTTCTAATAATAAAATCCTCAAATCACAATTTCATTTCTTTCATTTTCTCACAAAAAGTCCACAAGTGGTTTCTAAGTAGAAATAAAACTGGTATTTTCTTTAATGAAAGCTTCCAATTTTGTCATTTCCACCAATTCCATCAGTTTAATCATCCATTTTTCTATTGTAACTATTTCTAAGTCCTTCCACTTTTCTGTGTATAGGAGTCTCACTTACGTTATCCTATTTAAAAATGAAGTTACATAAGCTCTTTCAATCTGTTTGTCCATGTGAATCCCAAGAGAAAAACCTTTGATTTCAACTATAAATTTGCTTTTCATTGAGACATATTTGATCCCAATATTTTAATTCTTACATGTCTATTAAATATTGTATTCTCAACTTGATTACATTTCCAAAAATTATTTGAAATCCTGTTATACATTTTGACAATTTAAGCCCATGTCACACTGCACCAACGGATGCAAAGAGGATGTAAAATGGACAAAAAAGCTTG
>BHFT01026934.1:0-25854 GCA_004320025.1 Laticauda laticaudata
ACCCCATATCTATTCTTCCCCCCCATCCATCTATCCTGGACCTTCTGCCTGCCCCCTCTCCCCCCAATTTGGCATCTGGAGCCTGGCAGGAGGGGAAAAAAAAAGAGAAAGAGAAGAAGATGGCTGACTTGGCCATCGACCTCGTGGGTTGCCTTCAGCTGCTGTCCCGGTGCAACGTGGAAACCACCTCCCCCCCACCGCACCTTCCTGGGAAGGAGAGAAAGAGAGAGAAGTCTCCCCATCTGCTGGGTCCTGGGGGGATGGTGGGGGGGGAAATCTCTCTTTCACCCCCTCCTCTCTCCCTTCCCTTTCCTCCAATTTCTTCCTTTTTGGCTCGATTTGACCTTTGTTTTCTCTTTCCTGACTGGCTCTGTTGCTTGGGCTTTCTCTGCCTGTCAAAAGCCACCAGCTCTGCGGCTTGCAAGATGGAAAGGGGCAAGCTCTACCCTGATGGGCATGGGAGGAGGGAAAGAAACCCTTGCCCCTCTCCTTCCTCTTTGGGGGGAGTAAATGGGGAATGGTGGAAAGCGTGGAGCCGCATTAGGAACCACAGGGAAGAGCAGTGATGACTTGGCTGGATTGCTAACCCTTCCAAGAGCGAGGGAGCTGGATGCCGAAATGTTCTTGACGTAAAATGCAGGGAAGCCTGTGCCCGCCTCTCTCTGTGTCTCTGTTGAAGGAAGCCTAATTAACTATTGCATTGCTCATCCCCTTAGAACATCTCTTCCCTTGGCCCTGGAGCCTTTCAAAGCCAAAAAGCTCTTTGATCTAGCTTCATATTTCTAACAGTTGTTGTGTTTTATTTTTCTCTCCCCACTTGATGTGGTTCCTGCGACTCTGGTGTTTTGAAGAACTACCAGCTGAAGAAGGTAAGCCGGCAGCTGAAGCCTTGTCTTGCTTGCTACCCATGCTTGATTCTTTTTCCCCTCCACCCTCACTGCTCGATGACTGAAGTCTGAATCTTTTTCTTGGCAGGAAAAACTTTACTTGAGCTGGTGATCGAGCAGTTTGAAGATTTATTAGTTAGAATTTTGTTGCTGGCAGCATGTATATCTTTTGTAAGTATCTCCCTTGTTTTGAACAGATGGCTTTTCTCTTCATGGACACGTAGGGTTGCTGGACTGCTAGCGAAGAGTTAGAAAATGATTTTTGGGGAGAAGACTGGGTGTCCTTATTCTGTCTTGTCCTTCGCTTGAAATAAGTGCTTTGCCTTTGCAGCCGAGTTCTGTAGCTTGCACCCCAGAATCTTGAGCAGTTTCTTGTGACAAATGCAATGGTCAGGGGAATGATTGAATGAGAACACACAGCAGCCTAAGCCAGGAATACTTGAATATTGTGAATAGACATGTCTCTGTATTTGAAATAGGTTCTTGCCTTTTAACCTTGGCCCCAGCCAGAAGGTGAACTGCTATAGGGTGGCTGGCTTTTTTTTTTTTTAGCTGTGGTTTTTTGTTATGAAACTCACTGAGACTGCTGGAAGTCTTTTTTGGGATGCAATGCAAACTGTAAATAGAATTTGTATGGGGGGGAAATATGCCAGTTGCCTTCTCTTGCTGATAATAGCAAGGTGACAGTTGTTGCTCTTGACAGTGACAAGAATGATGACAGCAATGATGGCACCATTGTTGACCAAATTTGGTCACTGACCTTTGGAAAGCCTCTGGTAAAGTAAACTCTTTGCTCTCTGGACAGAATGGGGTAGGATGAGGGCTGTGAAATCGAGTCGGAATGTTAAAATAATGTGTAAAAGGATAGGGTCAAGTTGTCTATGCCAAGCATGCGTTTGGAGAAGGGTGGGAGATGGGGGAGGAAAAAATGCATTGTAAGTGGGATACAACAGAGAGAGCTTTGCAAAGTATCTTACTTCCTAGACTGTCGTTCAAGGTTTCATTAAGACCAGCAGTGTGCAACCTTGGCAACTTTAAGACCTGTGGACTGCAACTCCCAGAATTCCCCAGCCAGCTGGCTAGGGAATTCTGGGAGTTGCAGTCCACAGGTCTTAAAGTTGCTAAAATTGGACACCCCTGATTTAGGCATAGATTATCTCAGTGTTTAAGTTCTCAGGATACTCCTCTGGAGTAGAGTTCGAGGGCACCTGGAAATATCCAGATTGGCCTGTAGAAGTTGTCTGTGAAACTCCAGTCCCCAGTTCTGATTCAGTGGTTATTGACGTAGTTTTCTACGTCTCTGTCTTTAAAGAGACCTTAAAAATTAAACTAAACTCTGCAACTTTGACTTAACAGAGCAGAACCAGAAATATGATTTAAAAACATACAAGTAAAAAGAAGGATCAGAGTGTATAGTTGCTGATTTTGAGCCAGTGAGAGTTTCCAGTTTCATGCCATTGACTCACCCGGCTGGGAGAATAGGGGTGTGTTTTTGGTTTTTTGTTTGGCACAGATTTTCTTCTCTGCACCAACAAGTCATTTAGTTATTGTGTTTCAGCTTTTTCTTGGTGACTTTGGGGTGGGTAAATGTTTAATTGACAAGTAGCTGCTGGTGCATGATGAGATCCAATTATGGTTGCCTTAAATGTGCCAGATTGCTAGGGTGCCCATTCACTTTCTATCATTTAAAATAATGATACATAAACCGTTGAGACCTAGATTTGTCCCACGAGACTCAGTTAAGGAAAGAAATATATGTAGAATACTAGTTTTGCAGTTAATCAGTTAAAATAACTTGTTTATTATGGTAGACATTTTGCAGGAAGATTGTTGGTGCACCAAAAGCTTCAGTGTTTCATCCTTGTACTAAAATTGTACATACAACCGTGAGATTGGGCAATGTATTTACAGCAAAAAATATCAGTCTTGAAGATGATTTGAAATTCCCAGCCCAGAACACTGCTCTTGTTACCATGACATAAAGTAGCCTGGAGAACGATTTCCAAAACATTTTCTACATAGTAGTTAATATTTATTTGTGGCCTGTTGTGCTATTTCTGAATTTAATTGAGAGAGTGTTAATTCCACAGCAGTAAATAATTTTCCATTCTTTGCAGTCCTTGCATTCCTTTACTTTTAATAGTTATCATTACCAATGTTGGGTTAAATTTGACCTGTTTGTATTTGGTTGTTCCATGTTTATCCACTGTAAGTTGTACAGTGCTTCTAAAACTTAATACCCTTCTGCTTCCTTGCTTTTCCTTGTATGCGTTGACTTGGTGCTGATAACAAAACAAACTTTGATTCTCAGCAGGCATGCTGGTACCCACAGCCCAGCTTTGATGTGCCTCCTGTTTTACTGACCATGATGCCTTAATGGGAACCTGTCACTTACTGCTGTTGTAACAAAGGTGTTTTCTCTCTTTCTCTCGGTTTCATGGTGTCTTAGAAGAGCAATAGGCCAGAGATTCCTATGCAGGAATCTTGCTAAATTAAACCATGATTGGAGGCTCCCTGATTTGGGAATACTTTTTCCTGGCAAAACGGGACAACAAGAAACCTCAGTCATAATGAGTCAAAACTCTGAAATGATGTCTGAAGCATCCCATTTAATGCTGAAAGAATTGGGGGGAGGGAATGCCCTAATTGCTGCCTTCTTGATGATTTCTAATGAGATATTAGAACAGAGTGTCATTAATGCAGAAAAAGCACAACAGTCACATGCCTGCTTGGGCTCAGAAAGCGATCCCTTTCTAAGGCTATTATGGATTAGAAAATTGTAGTGGTCTGTCTATGACCATATGACTCAGCCTTCCATCCTTCCGAGGTCGGTAGAATGAGGACTGTTGGGAGCAGTATTCTGTAAACTGCTTAGAGAGTTCTGTAAAACACTATGAAGCGGTATGTAAGTCTAAGTGCTAGTGTTATATGCCAGTAGAAAATGACTTCCAGGGTTGCGAAGACCTTCCCTTGTTAGATTTTGCAGGTCTGGCCTCATTTTGTGGGTGCAGAGGGAAGGACGAGTCATTATTTGAACAAAAATGACTTTCTGTCCGTCAAGTGTGGCGGTCGAAACCATAAGGCCAGTCCCTACAATTGTTCTTCGGAAGAATTGCCGAAGAATAACAGATGCAACACAGATAAGGTTCACTTATTGGAATATGAGGGATCATCTTACTCGTCTAACAGAAATAAAGTCGAATAAGCGTTACTTCACGCTAAGCATCCAGACACCATGTTCCACCTTTGGCATTATCTCTCTTCTCTGGGCTGATATTCAATCATCCCCTTTGTAGCAGCTCCTACTTATGACTCCAGCAAACAAGCACGTTAATACCAGGATGACAGGTTGGCAAGAGTGAATTCAAGTGAAACTTGTTCCCAGATAGCTGTGCAGAGGAAGATTTTAATCTGAATAGGATAAAACATGCAGCTAATCACATTTTATATATATATAGCAAGAAGCTAAGTTCAGGGTTACTACTCTTCGCTTTATTTTTTTCTGCTTAGAGTGAATTTAACAAAGAAAGAAAAGAGGTTGGATCCTTTAGAGTTGTTTCTCAACCTTTGGCATTTTCAGATGAGTGGACTTCAACTCCCAGAATTCCCCAGCCATGCTGGCTGGGGAATTCTGGGAGTTGAAGTCCACACATCTGAAAATGCCAAAGGTTGAGCAATGTTTCGTCAAAGGAAATTGCAATCAGGTGGGAAGGAAAGGAACATTTGCAAAGCAGAAACCCAATTAATTGCACAACATTAACTGGTCCCTTATTTTTTTGCACGTTTCAGCTAAATCTGTGTTTGTAAAGACATAACCTCAGTGATAAAACCAAGAGGAAATATTAGTCTGAGTCTGTAAAAGTTGCTCCTTGCTTAAAAAGATCATTCCTTCTTGTGTTCCCTAGCAACTGGTATGCATGTTCCCATCAATCTTGCCTCTAAAAGGCATGATTATTTCATTCCCTTAATTTATTCCCTGCCTTTTAAGCCAAAAAACCCACAAAAAAACCCCCTGAAGAATGGCTGCTGATATTCCCCATCAGCAAAACTAAATGAGAAATGTACCATACTTTCAGCAATCTTAATGAAAGGTTTGAACTTCTTGTGGCCCTGAGTGAGTTCAGACAAGTGACCAAATAATCCATTAAACCCATTTTTTAGTCTAATGCTATTCGGAAACGTGAGAATTTGGATACTTGTGCTGTTAGACAAGCTCTGTTATAATGGATTTTTACTGCTAGGGCTGCAGTGGAAAAAATTGTAGACCTCTTAGAATTTGCATAGTCTTTAAATGGTGGGAGCCTTGGTGGTTTTCTTTATTTCAAAGATGTCTCTATATCTAATAGTTTGGCATCATAGCAAACAGTTCCCACCATTTCCTTCTATTAACAGCTTTATCTTCCTCCAACACTTGTTTGGGAGAGTTGACTTATAAGAACATGGGAATAACTTAGACTGATGGCTGGCAATCCTCCCTGAAGGATTTATGTGGAATAATTTGTCAGGATTATTTATTCTAGGAAATATTCACTTGTTTTAATTTTAAGTGAAATATGGGCAGTCAGTAAGCTCCTAAGGGAGCCAGATGGTCCTACAGAGAATATGCAAAGAGGGCAATGTTAACATTTAATAAGCTTCTCTAAATTCATCAAAGGGACCAAAACAAGCCGAGATGTAATAGGGAAAAACTAACTTTAATGATTCCGCTTTAATGAAAGGAAGGAAGAACAGATGTTCCCTATGCCTTCTGTTAGATGCCATTAGACATCATGTCTCTCTGTAAATTGCATAACAGCATTTAGTTCCTTTACATTACCTATAGAGTCAAGTACTGCAAAGTAACTCAAAATTAGGTTAAAGTTGGCTTCACTGAGCTCAGTAGCTGTTTTCCAGGATTTTAACTTTTTGTATGTTTACCTGGGAAGACCTCTGCTTTTACTTGTAGCTGTATTTTGAAGAGAAGGGGAAAGTGCAATTGGTGTAAATTTGTATCTTGAAGCCACATGAAACACTCAAAATGTAGCTCAGTGTGGAGGTTCAGGCAAAGAAAATTCCTCAGAGGAGGTAATTGTCCTTGAAAATGCTAGCTCCAAGTCCAGTGCAGTGTCAGATCAGTATGGCAGCTTGTCACATTTGCAGTTAAAACCGAAAATTGGTGTTGCTGGTGTCCTGAAAATTCACTTGTAGCTTAGATTTACAGTACATATAGATCCTGGAGCTTCCTGATGCTGAAATTTGTTGGCATACCTAATGACACACTATCCTGATGTATGATTGTCATTTCAAAAACCGACCAATGTCCCTCCCCTTCACCATATGCTTTGTAGACTCCGGCTGCTAAATTGCTTTGACCTTTTTACATAGCCAGTCCCTTGTGTTGCATTTCAGCTCCTGGATTGCCTGGTCTTACCCATCTCAAAGAGACAGAGTTAAGTCTGGTCTGTGCACTTTGAAGTGGGAAGAAAAAGGATTTTCCTGAACTAAAAATCAAAAGAAAAACATGCATACAATTTACCTCTGGTATAGATTGCCAGTTCTGATTGTGTAGTAGAAGAGAAAAATCAGTTGTTTCAGTGTTGTAAATTCAGTGACTGATATTAAGGTATTGAATACCTGCATCAAAGCTTCATTATTGGAGTTTCCTCAGTGGGGTAAATGACAGTTGCTGCACTTATTTTTACAGAACTTGGGAGTCACATTTGGGACATTAAATTTGCCTGTAGTGCTCTTCTGTTATTTCAGTCTGGGTCAAGACAGGACATCTGATTTCTAAAAGGTTCAGGACTTGCCTTTTGCTTGGCTCTGCAGATATCTGTGTCCTCTGCAAATTTCAAAATTGCCTTTTACACTTCAGCTCCAGTAAGAAGAAAAACTGGTGTTTCCATTCATACATTTTGCAGAACTGCAACCTGATGTTTACTTTGGACTTGGTGCGCTTTGTAAATCAAGCATAACAGAGTTGTAAGGGACCTTGTAGGTCATCTAGTCTACCTCCCCCACCCAAGAATTAGGATTCATTGTGTTGTATGAATTCACACAGCTTTGTGTTTAACGGGGCACCATCTACCATTTTATCAAACAGAAAAACCTGATATTTTCTCCCGTTTTACCACTTTTTTTTTTTTGCTCATCCAGCCATTAGGCTTTTTAATCCTTGTCCCAATTTCCTCTCATCTGGAAACCCACTGAGTCACCCCTTTAGGGAAAGCAATAGAGAAGCTACTCTGAATCTCCCCCCCCCCTTGCTTCTTTTGTGGCCTTCTTTCTTTAAAAGAAATCTGAACAATGACTTTGTGCTGAATGACTTCCAAAGACCAATTTCAGCATTCTTCAAGTCAGTTGCTCTGTACTTCCTGTTGCTCAATATATCCAACATAATATTAGCCCTTTTCTTCGTGAATCATTGCAGCCTTTGATGCAAGCTACCAAGTCACTTTCAGTTACTCATAAGGCCTAAATTGGCATTTTGCGAGTCAATTTTGGTCCGTCACTCCATGTGCCTTTTTCAGTAACATGATCCTTGGAACTAGAAAGTTCAGGGGGGGGGGGCGGGAAGAATACATGGCATATGCATTCTTTTTCTTAACAGTTAAATTCCTAATGCTGAGTAACTCAGACAGTTGGGGAAAATATTCCAGAATGCTTAATTTTCTGCAAGTACAAAAAACCCAGGGTATAGGACTTCTAAACTCCTTTGATCCATGTTTTGTTCTAAGAAGAACATGTTTAAACTCCTCTTTGATTTTTGAAACAATGATTTTACGAAACTGTACTGGAGCTTGTGGAAATATTGACACGCTGTCAGAACAATGAGTTAGCTTCAGAGGGGTGTCCCAGAGTTAAAGGACGTCTTCCAGAGCGTCTTAACATTGTCTTCCAAGGTATATTTTAGGTTGAGTTCCAAGATACGGAAATCCTCTGTAAAGCTGGCTTGGTTATGGCTTAGACTGCTGTGTGTCCTCAGCCAATTGCTTCCTACAAAATACATCCTGGTTCAGTAAACCATTATTTAGTGTGGTGTGTGGTTCTTAATTAAAATTAACACCCTTTTTGTTGTAAACCAGGAAAGAATGCAAGCGAACTTTGAGCCCTGCTATGGGAGAATCTCACAGTAATGGTTTCAGGGACCCTTTAGCCTTAATTGTTAACTCTCTTTGGCTTTAGATGTAGTTCATTCTTGATCCGGGGAAGCTGCTGTTCACTACAAAATGATGGGATCGTATATTGGATTAAACCATTTAGTTACTACAAGTGAGCTTGGTTGAGCCAAGTGGCTGGAATAACACTGTAAAAGACCATCAAATGTTGGTTTCTTAGATGATCCCAAAGAAAGGACTTGTTGGCTTAGTACATGTCCGCTCTCCCCCCCTCTAAGATCTTGATGAGTCTTGAAAGGGAACAGAATCTCTTGCCATCAGGAAAACTCAAGATCTCGGAAGCCAGCCAGCCAACCAGCCAGCCTGAAGTTCAAATAGAAAGGAGACTCTCAGCTCCTGGAAATGGTGCTGGGGTGAGCAGCAGACCATAACACTAACTGAGAGCCCGGTGGACAGATAGATCAAATCTGTCTGCCATTCAATTCTTGGCAAGCTGACCAAGTATAAAAACACTAGTGGAGAATTTGCTCTCTGTTAAATGCTTTTATCTTTAAGTAACCCACACGGATTATGTCTCCTGATTTTGAAGAGGAACTCCTTAGATTGCCACGTAGGCTTTTCTTTAGGAAGGGGTGATTTAGGAACAAGGAATGCCGTGGTGGTGTTCCTGTCGGGTTATTCTAACCCAAATCAGATTTATTTACAGCGCCATTTGTTTTGAAAACAAAAAGCAACAGACAGACCTAATCTGATCCACAAATTAGTTTAGAAGCAGAGAGCTACTTGAAAAGCGCAGGTGAGGCAATTACTTCCTGGTAATCAAATTTGCTTTTCAAATGTGCTCAAGTGAGTCAGCGGACATTTTGGAATTACGCAATCAATCTGGGAAACCACCCACAAAATAAACGGAGGGCTAAAATTCAAGTTATCACGCAGAACATACCACCAAATCATGCCTGTAACTTCACCGAGTTATCTAATCTCTCTTGCAGGTGTTGGCTTGGTTTGAAGAAGGAGAAGAAACAATCACAGCCTTTGTAGAACCTTTTGTAATCTTACTTATATTAGTTGCTAATGCAATTGTGGGGGTGTGGCAGGTAAGCAAAGATGTGCTCAGAAAAATTGAAAAGTCATTGCAACACGTGTGCTATTTTGGCAGGTTGCTTTAAGTCGCTTAGAGTCACCATAATATTTATTGAGAAAAAGTTGAAAGTGGAGATGAGCTCTGAAATTAGGTTAAACCTTTGTCATTCTTAGAGAGTTGCTGGATGTTCTAAAGATAAGACAGGATCCAAATAATCATGTATCTGATTCGGTCCAGCAAAGAGACTTTGGACTTTTTAATGCTTAACCATCAATTGTATCTTTCCTTAGTAAAAGCAGGGATGAGTTCCACCCTCTGTCAGAGAAAAGGGACCCTAGAATGTCATTGACAGAAATTAAGGTTGTGTGGGTTAGATTTCAGGCTAAATCTCTGAAAACTGAGAGCCACCAAGAATTTTAATTTATTTGGGAAATGTTCTGTATATCCGGTAAATAACACCCCATGCAATTTACTCAAGCCACTGCATCCACCCAAATATATCCTTGTTTCAGGGCACATACCATGTTTGCCTTCTATTCCTACCCAAATTTTCCATGAGAGAATATCAAAACAAGTTACGAGAATAGCGTATTAGAGCAGTATTTCTCAACCTTGGCAAGTGTAAGACATGTGAACTTTAATTCCCAGAATTCCCCAGCCTGCAGCCTGAGTTGACCTCTGCTTTCCTTTGCAAGAGGGTAGGTGGATGCGGCTTGCTGCCAACAGTGATTTGGGCTCTTGTTTTGTGGGACATAACAGTTCAATACTTGTGGTTGAGTCCTGCCACTAAGTTATACTGTACTGAATATTAATAGCTTGCTTCCGAGATGCGAGTGACATTTCTGGCATGTATATACCCTATTCCCCACCTCCTTTTTTCATCTTGGTCATATGAGAAAGTCATAATTTGCCCATAATTCATCTTATGAATTATGTAGTATATAATACATAGTTGGGTATTGTTGCCATAGGAACTGGAGGATGTCAACTAAGGTGGTATGGGAATAAAATAAGGCATTAACATCAAATCACAGAGGAAGTTTTAAATGATGAAAAATAATAAACCCCGAAGCCTCTGCCCATTAAATTAACAATTTAGAATTTAGAGCGATTTAATTTACAGTTGATGCATTGGAATAGCTGAGAATCTTTTCCTGTTAGATTTGTCTATTAAAAAAGACAAATTATTGCCTTCCACACTACCACCACCCAGTACTGATACGAACTCCGCCTATTAAAAGCAAGAAAAATTCTTGGAGCTGAGTGAAGAATTCTTCCGGCGCTCAGATGAAAATGTAGCTGTTATGATAGAACAATGCTATAAAAAACTGTAATATTCACTAATCTGTCTGCTAATGTTGGTGACAGTTTAATATTTCTTGCTTCTGAAAATGGGCGGAATGACTTAAAACTTGTATTTCTTCACTTGAAAAGCAAGAGATTGAAACCACCTTCTTGTGATTATCCTCCCTAGTCTTTATCTCCTGTCTGTGACAAGCGAAATACCCAAATACCCGCAAACATACATTCCTTTTAGATGGATATATTTTCCACTTAATTTGGGTTCCACATCTCCAAGTGTAATAGCAGAAACCACAGGCAGATGTTTCTCATTTGGCTGCTGGCCTTTTCAAAGCAAACTAATAATTTAGCAAGGTTTTAGCAGTAAGGTGCAGTTGTATTGTCTCAAAAGCCCTTGGGGCTCCTTCTTAAAAAGAATTGAGGAATCGCTCATGAGGCATTACAAGGTCCTGGTCTCAAAATCCCAACCCTATCACCGTATTGTGTTGATAGAAAGCACTTTGTTAGCAAGTCAGGAGTGTGAAATGTGTTGAAGTTGTGGGAACAGTTGTGTGTGTTCCCTCCCTCCCCCTGCAATTTTGGCCTCTCAATTAGAACAATGAACACACTCTGCTGGAGAAGGCCAAATGCTGCAAGGAGAGAGTATAAAGGAACTTAATTACCGAGTTGTAACTCTTTGAGTTGTCAAATTTATCAGCTACCCATTTAGTCAAGAAGTACACTTTGAATCTGAGTTATTTTAAGAGAGATAAGAATCCGCAGTTAAAAGGGACCTCAGCTTTTGGATTATCTCCTTTTTGGCTTTTTGCACACCAGAAAAATTGCAGCATTTAGCCTGTGCATTTGACAGTGAAATTTAGCAGGCTACTCCCTCGGCTTAGCTGCAGCAGCAGCAATACGATGCCAGCGGATGATCCTAGATTATTTATTAAATAGCAAACTTGGAGGCCAGCTGCTCAGCGCAGTAGTTTTTTTAAACAATATATATGTAGAATTACTGAACCCCTGCTGTTGATCCTGATGTTTTTAGGAGCGAAATGCTGAAAACGCCATTGAAGCTCTTAAGGAATATGAACCTGAAATGGGAAAAGTTTATCGACAAGACAGAAAAAGTGTACAAAGGATAAAAGCAAGAGACATCATCCCTGGTGATATCGTGGAAGTAGCTGGTGAGAACTTTTATTTACTACATAATGATTTTCAAATGCTTTTTTTTGGGGGGGGGGGTATGTGTTGNCATAATGATTTTCAAATGCTTTTTTTTTGGGGGGGGGGTATGTGTTGCTTCCATATTTTGTGCTACTGTCAAGCCTGAATTAGTTCTTGACGTGCATTTAAAGCTTGGAAAGTAAGCAGAAGAAAACAAAAGCTGGGTTTTGTACACATAGAGTTCCCTTCTTTTCTAAGTTTAAATGTCTGTGGAGATTCTCAATCAATCCAGGTCATGGTTGTTCCAAAGGTGCTTTTTTCCAAAAAGGCAAGTGGACTTTCTTGCTTGTTTTTTTCTTCTTGAAAGCGTTCCACTTCTCACCCAAGAAGCTTCTTCGGTTCGTCAACTCCAAACTGAAATATTGTACTGATGAGTTACATCAGGGGTCTCCAAACTTGACATGGCTGGCTGAGGAATTCTGGGAATTGAAGTCCACAAATCTTAAGTTACCAAGTTTGGAAACTTCTGAGTTGCATAATCATATTGCTAAGCTGGTGCCCTTAAGAGAGACTGGCTCTTCATTTATAGTTCCTCCAGATGGCTTGTGTTATCAGCGGGCAGTTTGTGACCATGGCTCTCTCTTCCTCAGTACAGAGAATACCCCCCAAATGGGCTCCTTCCATTTTGCCAAGCCTTGTG
Source organism: Laticauda laticaudata (assembly GCA_004320025.1). Lineage (NCBI taxonomy): Eukaryota > Metazoa > Chordata > Lepidosauria > Squamata > Elapidae > Laticauda > Laticauda laticaudata. The sequence goes on from BHFT01026934.1 coordinate 12,220, forward strand.
GCCAGAATTGTTAGCCATGGAAGGTTTCACAGTGGCCTTCAGCTCTTCTCTGTAGGGCTTCAGACCAGTGTAGGGAGGAGACCACTGGGCCCCTCTGTGCTGCCCCGGAGGCCTGATAATCCACTCTCCTCCCCAATCTCCCAGCCCATCCAAGTGGCTGCCTTGGATGTGGCTGACTTCCAAAGCCTTGGTCACCTGGCACATCTTGTGTGTAGCACAGCCAGTGGAGAGCAGCGGTTGTGTCACCCCCCAAAAAAACCTATCTGAAAAAGGAGCTGATGGAAAGCCATGACTTCTAGAAAAAAAAGCAGGCTTTAGATTACACGATGGGTTTTCTTTCCCAAGGCAGGGGAAGGTGGAGGCCTGCCTGCCTCGCTAAGAAAAGTGGACGTAAATCTTCGGTGTCTAGTCCATCTTGCAGTGACCAGACCGATCCTCTGCAGGACACCCAGCCGCCAATCTGCATAGCTGCCGGACACAAAGCATAGCTCTTCCAAGGGAACAGACACCATGTTCCATAGCTGATGTCAAGGCTCCCCGAGGTGTGAAAGACGGTGGACATGCCTCTGTCATAAGCCTAAGTGTGTTGGATGGCCTTTGACATGGCGCCTGCCAGCGGAGGACCATGTAGGGAAGGAACGGAGCCCTTGGTCGGGGGATGCTGTCTCTGATGGCGGAATTTTAGGCAGCATGCCAGGGACATTTGCGTGTCCGCACAAAAGCTCCTTGCTATTGACCAGCATAAAACAACCAGGTGGCCATCATCTCCCCTCCCCTCTAAGGTCAGTGGGGCCAAACGGCCAGGGATCCTTCAAGGAGGGTTTTCCTATAATGGGCTGCAAGGAGGTTGATCTTAGCCGTTTAATCTTAGCCGAGAACTCCATTCCAGCGATACACAGATGGTGGACAAGGGCTCTTCTAGGAGGGGAGCAGGAAATTGCCCAGTTCTCTTGTCAAGAGGAAATGCATTGTGGGATGGAAAGAACTTTCCAAGTTTCTTAGAGGGCCTCGTAATGGAGTTTAGGAACCAAGGGCCATCCCAACATGCTTGGATGACTTTTGAGCCCTCCCTCGGTGCTCATTCTGAAAACTCTTTTTAAGAGACTGACCTGATATTCGGAGCTTCATTGTGGTTGCTTTGCTTTGGTTTCGCCACAAGCAAAGGCCTGAAGGCTTGGTAGGTCTCGTGATGGCTTCTTTAGCAAATCATGGTTACACCTAAGAGGACCTAACATGGTGTCTGCATTGAGCCAACTTTCACGTTGGATAAATTGCAGAAGACTGACCACGGGGATTGCTTTAAATTTAGCGGCTGTATGTATTTCACTTCAGTGGAACAAAGTAGTAGAGTAAATCTCTATGGATTGTAAATTGACAGCAGCCTTAATTCTGTACCCTCCGTTGAAAACAGGCATCAATTTTGTACAACTGCTTGTAATGTTGGTGGGAATTTTGGGAACTCATATTTGTGTTTAATGTTCCTGTTTAGTTGTCAGCATAAATCCCTGTCAGGCACTGAAACATTATGTATGTGTGTATGTGTGTATGTGTGTATATACACACAAAGACATATATTAATTTAATAGGACTAATTGGAAAAGCTGGGCTCTACAGGGTGCACTGGCTCTCAACGTGACTTGGCTCCCTTCTAATCTCTCTCGAGTCACAATGTCAAACAGCGTTTTGTGGGTAAGAAATATGTAAATACATTTACCCAGAGCTTTCATCCTTCTTTGATGCAGACAGCAGTTCTGAAGTGAAGCAGTTCAAAGCAAAATAGTAGGTTTATGCTATAACCTGCTAAAAACTTGTCAAAAATGGCCCAGAGTTCAAACCAGGACAGCACATTTATTTTCAGAATTATTTATAAAAGAATTGTTGCCTTTGACCTCACGTGGGTCCATTTCCCCCCTTCCCCTCCCATGAGTTATTGAAGTATAAAGCCTGCAGAATGTGAGGCCTGCTACTCTCGTGCTTTGAATTCGCAGAATGGTTGCGATCTTACAACCCAAGAGAAATTTATGATTGGAACAAAAGGTACCTCTGGACAGAAAATTCTTGAACATCAAGATAAGTTTGCTGCCGATATTCCATTCTGATTTGGCAAATACACTGAAATGGAGCACAGAAACTTCTTTGAATTGAGAACTTGGCTATGAGATCTAATCGTCACTTTTTTTTTTTTTTTTTGCTCTTTGCTCTGATCCATGTTGCTTAGCCCAAAGCTGTTCAGAAAGGTTTTCCTTCTGTAAGGAAAACATAATTTTGCCCTCTAATTCTGCCTCTGCGGCAGTCATGGAAATGTATGTGTGTATGTATGTATGTATGTATGTATGTATGTATGTATGTATGTATGTATGTATGCTGTTCAGCTTTGTTCGGGTATTTTCCCACATCATTGTAGTTGTGCTTTTAAAGTTGCAGCAACATTTTGGCAGAATCTCATCTGCCATCATCAGGCTTCTGTATTGTGATACCTGATGATGGCAGATGAGATTCTGCCGAAACGTTGCTACAACTTTAAAAGCACAACTATGATGACATAGGAAAATAACCGAACAAAGCTGAATACCATATATATGTGTGTGTGTGTGTATGCATATGTATATATTTTTTTCTTGTGTCTGTTAAACCCTCTGTGCATAGTTATTGCTATAATTAAAGCCTCTGTGTTATTTTCAGCTAATCAGTTTTGGTTCTTAAAACTGGGACAGTGACAATTATCATTGAAGAGATGAGGAGTAACCGGGTTTATTGGGGGCGGGAGCTTGGGACCCCCCTCCTCCCCAAGTTGGCTGCTTCAGCAAGGCAGCCGCAAGTCCCTTCGCTAATATCATGCAGTGTGAATTCGATTAGGAGCATCTCTGGTGTGATGACTGCAATGTTTTAAGCCTGGCAGGGATCTGATGCCACCGGCCAAATTCTCTGCTGTGGAAACCATTAATGTGTTTGCAGGGAGAGGAAATGCATTTATGGGCCTAGATAATTTGGGTTTTTCCCAGCATTGTGCCTAAATTAACATAGAACTGGGTTTGATGATTGTGTCCAAGGAAGGAAAAGAAATTGGTTAGCAGAGAGTTAGTCTCAACTTTATGACCACAATTGAAACCAACCTTGTTGGTCTGTGTTGCTTAGTGAGACGTGTAAATGAGCTTTGTTCCATTTTACGGCCTTTCTTGCCACCGCTGTTAAGTGAATCACTGCACTGTGCTCTAAATTAGTCCCATGTTGCTAAGTGCATCCAACTTCCCCATTGACGTTGCTTGTCAGACGGTCGCAAAAGGGGATCACTTTGCCACCGTCATAACTGTGAGTCCGTTGCCAAACGTCTTGAAATTTGATCAGATGGCCAGGTGTCCTTGCAACTTTTGGAACGGTCACCGAACGAACTGTTGGGTGTCGAGAACGAGCTACTGAATTTTATTGTAGCAGGGCACCCATTTGGGGCTCCCTTAATGCGTTGCCCGAAGTCATGGCCTGCAAAAGTTTGCTTTTTGCAAGGGCCAAGTGCCAGGTGGGCTAAGCCAACCTTGGCCCCTCTTTAAGAGCTGTGGGACTTCAGCTCCCAGAATCCCCCAGCCATAGCTAGGAGCATCGGACCTCACCTGTTAACAGGGGTTCCAGGCTTTGGATGGGTGGCATCTGAGAGGTCCCAGCTGTCAAAGGCTTTTTTGGCAGCCTTGCCCTCCTTCCTGATGGACTGAAGGGCTTTTTCTCGCCTGCTGCCAAGTCTTCTCCACTTGCTCTTGCGTGGAAATGTGAAAAGCAGCTGCTGGACTCAAAGCTCCTTCCTCACGACACCCATCCGTGACAGGGAGTGCATCCGAATAGTTTGCCCATTTTTGGCTTTGGCCATTGTTTGTCTTGTACTATTTTCTGTTCTGGTGCTGAAGGGCAGAGGGAACTTAGAATGCCCGCCCCCCCACTTTGTTTCTTTTTCCTCTTCCTTCACTATAATGCAGTAGAAAAGGGAAATGGTGACCAGCCAATATAAATAGACCAAGTCAATAAAAGCTCTCTAGGGGAGTTTTTAAGAATTGAATAGAATTCTTTGTTGGCCAAGTGTGATTGGGGAATTTGTCTTTGGTGCAAACGCTCTCAGTATACCTAAAAAGAAAAGATGCATTTGTCAAGAATCATCAGGTCCAACACTTAATGATAGCATAGAGTACAATAAGCAATCAAATCATACTAGGAAACAGTCATCATAAACCATAAGGATACAAGCGACAAAGTTACAGCCATACAGTCACAAGTGGGAGGGGAACCGCTGATAAGGAGTGATGAGAAGATTAACAGTAATAGTAGTGCAAATTTTGTAAATAGTTGGACAGTGTTGAAGGAATTATGTGTTTAGCAGAGGGATGGAGTTCAGGGAAAATCTGTCCTTGTTGTTATGGTGTGCAGTGCTCTATCAGCATCGGTTTGAGCGAAGGAGTTGAAACAGTTTATGTCCAGGATGTGAGGGGTGTGGAGATATTTTCCCAGCCCTCTTTTTGACTCGTGCAGTATACAGGTCCTCAACTGAAGGCAGGTTGATAGTAATTATTTTTCCTGCAGTCCTGATTATCCTCTGAAGTCTGTGTCTGTCCTGTTGGGTTGCAGAACCAAACCAGAGAATTGTAGAGGTGCAGATGATAGACTCAATCATTCCTCTGTAGAACTGGCCATCAAAGAATATCTACAAAAATTACAAATATACAATTTAAGTTGAAAGATCGTACAACACAGGTGGTCCTCGAGTTACAACAGTTAGTTTACTGACCATCTGCAGTTACAGTGGCCCTGAAAAAAGTGACTTCGGACTGTTTTTCCCATTTACAACCGTTGCAGCATCCCCATGGTCACACGATCTAAATTCAAACGCTTGACCACTGACTCGTTTTTATGATAGTTGCACAATGACACGAATGAAGGCCGCAGAATGAGGCAAATCTTTCATTTGGCAAATGTTTCACTTAGCAACCTAAATTTGGGGCTCCATTGTGGTTGTAAGCCGAGGACAGCCTGTAATTGCCCTTCTTCTCAAAGGCCAGGCTATTCCCCAAAGTAGTGTCACCTTAGCCGATGAGTAAAGGATTGATCCCATTTTCACAGTAACCATGGCAACTTACCATGACTACACACTGTGGATTTCCCTCTGTGTCTCTGATTGCTGCCAGTTGCATAAGCAGTTCCTGTAGGAATGAAGCAGCTGAGAATTCCCTGCAGGAAACCTAGTGGGACCTGGTGTGGGGAGGCTGTTCTCCGTGACAGGATCAGTCATTTACGAGGCACTACCACCTGGAGCTCTGGGAAGTGAATTTTGCATGAGTGTTCCATACAGATTTTGCGTGGGTCTTCGGAGCTCCTAAATCAGAGGTGTCCCAACTTTTAAGACCTGTTAAGGCCTGGCCTGTTTAAGACCACCAGTGGGCTTCCAACTCCCAGAATTCACCAGGCAGCCACATCTTCCAGTTGCTGAGGTTGGACACCCTATCCTAAAGGATAATAATGTTGGCTATCGGATACTGGTCACTGCCAGCCTTAAGAACAAAGAACTATATCAAAACTCGGGTGCTTGTGTGTTATTTTTTTTAGTTGCACACACACACCCCCGGAATCTGACAGAATGCAGCACTGTTTTAAGCACACCTTCTGCTTGGCTGCATGTTACCAAGAAGATCCATGCCAGAACGGAGCCAAGATTGATCCTGATTGGGAAGCCGTTCCCATTGGCTCAACCAAATGCCAGCAGGAATCATTAGCACCTTCCTACTTGTATTGGAGTGAAAATATGACAGTCAGCTGGGTTTACAGAATGAAATTTCTCCCTGAATTTAAAGGTGGGAAGTATGAGACATAACCTACCAACTTATTAGAAGAGAAACTTCCACATTGTGAGACTTCACACCACACAGATATAAAAGCAAAGAAAGGCATGTAATAATACTCTGAAATAAAAACAATCCAGCAAGAGGGAATTGCTTTTTGAATAAACACTCAGTATTATTGTGCTTACTCTGATATGCATTGCACATCTGGAAAAATATTTGAATTTCCTGCAGCTCACTTAAGCTCACATGCTTTTTTTTTTTTCAACCCACAGTTGGGGACAAAGTTCCTGCTGACATCAGAATTACTTCTATAAAATCAACAACTCTACGAGTAGACCAGTCGATTCTCACAGGTAGGGGGTTCTCAAGAGAAAAGTGGTGGTTCTTGGGGATCTGTTGCAAACATCTGTCTTTGATGGCAAAGTCCTATTATGGTGGTCATGATGAAGATGACCTGTCTTATTTTGTCCTGGGTCCATCTTCCTTCCTTTCTCTCTCTCCCACCCCTCATGGAAAGTTAATTCTGAATGAAAGAGTCCCTCCTGTTTGGCTTATTTAAAAGTTGGACCCAGCCTGTTGTGTCAGCTTTTCTCCTGGAGTGTTGTAGTTGTATCTGGCTTATTTCCATTATTCCAAAATGGCTTGTTAAAAAAAAAACAACCCAGTACAACCCATAAATTATATTAGAATGGTGGGGGAGGGGGGGGGAACGAAACAAATGGGGGGTGTTTTGCTAAACACTCCAGGAAGTATGTCCAAAGGGCAGAGAGAATTCACACTTCCGCACTAAGGCATTTGACCTTTTTTTCCAGGTGAATCTGTCTCGGTAATTAAACACACGGACCCTGTGCCTGATCCTCGCGCAGTAAACCAAGACAAGAAAAATATGCTTTTTTCGGTGAGTACAATCCTGGCCCGTGTGTCTTTTGTAGATCATTTGATGCGTGCTTCATTTAAAAGCAAAATTAGCTTCTCCTTACTCTGTTTAGAATGCCCTGACAACGTTGCATCTATCGTGATCATTTAAATCAGTGTTTTTTCAAACTTGACATATTTAAGGTGTGTGGATGTCAACTCCAAGAATTCCCCTGGGAAATGCTGCCTGGGGAATTCTGGGAGTTGAAATCCACACGTCTTAAAAGTTGCCAAGTTTGAAAAAAACACCGATTTAATGGTCACCTTGAACTAAGCCTTAAAAATTATATATTTTAATGTCTGAAATGCTATAGGGTTTCCTGCCTAATCAAGGGGTTGGGTTACAAGACCTCCAAAGTCCCTTCTAATTCTATTATTCTATTCTATTTTAAGTTGTTTTCAGCTAACCTTTGTAATTTATCAGCCATAAAATGAAAAAAATGGAAATCTCTTGCAAATGCTCAATGCTTCCCTCCTTATCTGGTTTCCTTTGGGGGAGAGTTTTTAAGGAGTTCTCTTGTGCCGAGAACAAGAGTTTTCTGGTTTTCGAGCTGGAACTTACATGTCCCCAATCAATTGCTCCTCAAGAATTTCATAACTGGAGTCCTGGCTATTTATCTGATTTATTATCCTGGCATTAACAGCTCCTGCTGTTCCTGCGTCTGGCAAAACAGCTGAGAACCATTTCCCCCCCACCCCCCCATTCCTTTCTTCTGCCTCTGTTCTGAGGTAGCCACTCCAATTAAAATTTATGTCCTCTTCATCCAGCTCCCTGGATGGACTTCAGAAGCTGTTCCTTGAGAACGGAGTGAGTCCTCAGAAGTTTACAATATGTACACCCTTGCCAACCATTGACCGGCTTGTGCCAGTTTATGGAAACCGGTTAGGTTGGTTTGAATGGAAAGGGCGTTGTGTAAATACCACTGCTGTTTTTTTTTTTTTTTAAATATGAGTAGTGCTCACACCAATAAACTCATATCCTCCCTGTGGGACTCAGATCATCTTTTGCACAATGATCTCTTTACGGAATTGCAAAGCAAATCAAGCAAGCCTGTCTTTTCAGAAACTGTTAAGACACGTCTAGACCAGGCGTGTTCATATATATATATTATATACATATATAAACTATATTATATATTTTATATGTGATCCAAAACAATTCCTCTTCACTCAGTGGCAGCCCAGGCTTGCTAAAAGATTGGACACGCTTGGTGTAGTTTCTGATCCCACCCATCCAATTTCTCTGCTGCTCTCCTCTCTTGGTCAGCCTTGATAGCATTGCTTGTGTGTTGATTTCCTTTGCACACCTAATCGACGCTGCTGTTGATGCTTATACTTTAAATCTTCAACACAGATCCATTTGGAGTGCTGTGGAATTTGATAACGTACCAGAGGAATGAAGTAATGAATGGGGGAAAGGGTCTACATCTTAAAACCTAGTTAGGAAAGAGAGAGAAACCATAGATGTGCATATTATTGTATGCCTAAAAAGTCTTGCTTTTAAACTAAGGCACTGATGAGGACCAGAAGAATGAAAGTATTTTTGGAGGGAGGAGGGGATTATATGGTACCAGAAACCTGCTCCCTGTGAAATTTTTTGATAGGGGGTGTTTGGTTGGTAAGAGGAATAAAATACGTCAGATGACAATTATGTACTTCAAAGTCTGTTCCTGATTAGAAGAAGAAAATCACATGCAAAACCTTGAGGACTGTAGCCTTAAGTTACAAACGCTGAATCAGACCCTCCAAAATGAGATTCTTGCAGTAAGACTGCACTGAAATAATGTCTGAAATGATGAACTTTGGGGGAGAAGTGTTTTTTAATGTCTTTTTTTAAAAAACACTTGAAATGCCCGAATTTGATTGTTTTCCCATCCAGGGTACGAACATTGCTGCGGGCAAAGCCATGGGGGTTGTGGTGGCCACGGGGGTCAATACAGAAATCGGGAAAATCCGTGACGAAATGGTGGCCACTGAGCAAGACCGGACTCCCCTGCAACAGAAGCTGGATGAGTTCGGGGAGCAGCTGTCCAAGGTCATCTCGCTGATCTGCATCGCCGTCTGGATCATCAACATTGGCCACTTCAACGACCCTGTTCATGGTGGCTCCTGGATCCGGGGCGCCATCTACTATTTCAAAATCGCTGTGGCCCTTGCAGTGGCTGCCATTCCAGAGGGCCTGCCCGCTGTCATTACCACCTGCCTGGCCTTGGGTACCCGCCGCATGGCCAAGAAGAATGCCATCGTCCGGAGCCTTCCCTCGGTGGAGACCCTGGGCTGCACCTCAGTCATCTGTTCCGACAAGACGGGCACTCTCACCACCAACCAAATGTCGGTTTGCCGGGTAAGCTGCTGCTTGGGTTTCTGTGAGTTAAGAAGGAAGACTGGTAAAAATTGGGGTGAACTGTCTGTCTCAGTCTCTCTGGTCCTAGAACTGATTTGATTTTTATCAACCACTCTCGCAAAACCGTCTTTAGAGAAGCTGCCTTTATTTCGAGGTCATTCAATAAGCCAAGATACAAGTTTTAATTTAAACCAGAGACTATCGATTCCTAGCATTTTTTTTTTGAGCAACCCCGATGTTTAAGTGCTTTTATTTTATTTTATTTTTAATTTGTTTTTATTGTAGTTTTCAAAAATACAAATCACATTTATATTCATAATGATTTTGCATCAATAAATACATATATCTTATATATCATATATACATGTCTATATTAATAATCTCTTAAAATCTATTTTATTTACAGTAATCCATTCTTTCTACTCTTTACGTCTATTTTTTAGCCATTCATACCATTTATCACATACTGCATAATATTCAGAATCTTCTTCAGCTTTCATTTCCATTGTGAGTTTATTCATTTCTGCACATTGCAATACTTTTTGTATGACTAAATCTTCTGAAGGGATATTAGCTCCTTTCCATAATTGTGCAAAAGCTATTCTGGCTGCTGTCAAAATATGCAATATAATATATTTAATCTTTTTGGGATATTGGCCTGTAATTATTCCTTAACAAAAAGAATTCTAGTTTAAATTCAGTTTTATATTTGGTGATGTCTTGTAGCCACTTCTTTATTTTAACCCAATATTTCCTGGTCTCAGGGCATAACCACCACATATGATAATAAGTACCATGTTAAAAGTGCTTTTAATATGCTCCTTTCTTCCCATTAACCCAGCCAGTTCTGCTCACTTTGAGAAGATAAAAGAAGACTCGGGGGGGGGGGGNGGGGGGGGGGGGGGGGGCAGGTCTTGGTTTCTAAAACCTAACAGTGGGAGGTTTATTCTCATCCCAGGCAATTCTCGAGGGAAGACAATCAGAACCCCTGTGAAATATTGATTAAATTGCCTTTTCCCTCCAAGGCAGTCTGGAGGGAAGGAAACTGCATTCTCGGGTAGCAAGGAATTCTTCTCTTTGAAGGGAATCCCCTCCAGACGGCCATCCTGGAAGCAGGATATTGAGATGACCGGGCAAGAGCCTCCAATGAGCCAACAGCCATAAAAATGTCAATAGATTTTTCTGGGTCTTTTCCACAGCCGAAAGAAATCTCCCTTCTCCCTCCTGATGGGCTGCTTACCTATGCGCCTTGCCTCCTTGGCCGTGAGCGCACAAAGCCACTGCTCATCTGTATTCAAAGAGAGACTCTTTGCAGGGATCTTGCATAACCGCCAGTCTTTCAGTGGGTCGAGACCAAACAGCGGAACGGCTCTGCCACAAAGCAGCTCCTGAGCCTTTTCTTCTCCCAGAAAGCATCTTTGGCAGGGCAGAAAAATCCTTACTTTGCCTTTTAAAAAAAAACCCCTCTCATCCATTAATGTCTGTTCCATCAGGCAATGCAGAAAAACATTTCCTGGACATTGTGGGGCGGGTGAGGAATGGCGGAACATGTCAAAGCTACTTTATGTGAAAGTATCTCTTTGGCAAGCTTAATGATGCTGGGAAAGGGAAAGGATTTTTCTCCATTAGGGTCTGTTGCCAAACCATAGCTAGTCCAAGAAGGTGCAATTGAAATTCTTGAGACTTAACACGGCGCTAAAGGTGGATAGTAATAGCAACATGGCCCAAATCCAAGTTGGATATTGTTTGGTGAGAGGACTTGGGGAAGGAGGGGGGGACCTAAATTAAGACCGTATCATCATTATGTTCATTTTTTTACATTTTTGGCTCGCCTAGACCTGTGGAAAAGGGGAAAAAACTTAACAGGTTTGCACGCTTTTCATCCAAGATGAAGAGCTTCCCTTTCTAGCTGGCTTCTGTGAATTGAGCTGAAGCATCTGCCTGACAGAACTGCCTTCCTTCGCTCACTAGATACCAGTCTGCCATACATTATGGGGGGAGATAACTTAGGGGCTGCAGAGGGCAGACAAGGGGGGAAACTGAGACGAAGACCTAGGAAATCATAGTTGAGACTTCTCAAGTCAAAGGTCCTGGGAATGGACCATCTTAACCCATCCATCTAACCAACCACAGCATGGACAGTTACCAGAATATCTTCTCTGAATGTGACTGGATAATGGGGTGATAACAGGGGGGTGGGACAGGGAAGAAAAACCTAACTAGGGGAAGGAAAAATCAAACTCTTTGTATACTGTAACTATTTGGCTTTAGTAAGAGTAGCCTTTTTACCACAAATGGAGTCGAGGGTCTTTCTTTCTGAAGGGATCAGGTTGTGCCAGGTCTGACATCTTCTGATTATTGATGTGAGACCCTCCTTTTGAATGGTAGGAGCACAAGAGGTTCAACCAACAGCTTGAGAAAAAGGCTTCATATATTGTTCTAGTCAGATGAGAAGGAAGGAAATAGGGCAAGGTGTAATTTCAAGGGACAACCGGAAGAGCTTATAGGTGACCTACATTTTCAAAAGTGCAGCTTGATCTTATTTTAAAGTAAAACATGCTTAGTTCCTAAGTGCAAGCAGGCTGATCAAACTTTGCGTCTTTAATGTGACAATGTTCTAGATGGCCTCAGCTAGTTGAGCTTAATCACATCCTTGTCTCTCTGGCAGATGTTCATTGTGGACCGTGTGGAAGGGGATAGCTGCTGTCTGAATGAATTCACCGTGTCTGGGTCAACGTACGCTCCCGTCGGAGACATGTGAGAACATTCATCCTTTCTGTTGGCCAGCTTGTCCATCTCCTGGTCTCTGGGTGTGCATTGTGGCCAAGCCTAGAATTATGGGGCCCAAAAGGCAAATAGATGCTATAAAGGGGGATTGGTGTCAATCTGTAGATTTAAACCCTCTCAATCTGTAGATTGAAAAGTGATCATTTTCCTTTGGGGAAGCAGGAAACCTGCACATGGTTTGAGACACGTTATTAATACTTGCTGTCTGTCTCTTGTCTGGGGAGAATATGATAATTCTCTACTGTATGCTTTTATTTATACATTTATTTTCAAAATATAATCCAAAAGGGCCTTTCAGAGTTAGCTTTCTGTTCTAGAAGTGTCGGGCTCACACATGAACATTCAGTTAAATGGATTTATTACTAAAAGCCTATGTACCGGAATCTTCTTGACTAACAGTCCTTTTGATGGCATTCATCCAATTTTGTAAAATTTCTAGCTCTTAAAAGCAATTTTCATCAATTTGCTACCCTCATTTTATTTTATTTCATTTCATTTCATTTTTGAACTTACTCTAATTTGTCTGACTCCTCCTAGGATCCAATTAGTTCACAGATGAATTAGGATTGTCTGAAATTTCATCTCTTCCCCCCGCCTCTCAATTCTTCTCCAAACAGTTACAGAGACGATAAGCCTGTCAAATGCTGTATGTACGACGGCCTCATTGAATTAGCCACAATTTGTGCCCTCTGCAACGACTCCTCTCTGGATTTTAATGAAGTGAGTAGCCTTCGAGAGAATTGCCTAAGCAAAACTCTTGTGGTCTTGCATGTAACTCTTCCATGCTGATTTGAAACACATGAGTGCCCTTCAAGAAAATAATAAGCCTGTTAAACTAGCATGGAGTAAAGAACGGGAATTTGGAGCAGACCTCATGAGGAATGGAAAATCTGGGATAAAAGGCTTGGTCTCCCATAGTTCTCTGCTAAAGCCTGTGTACACAGCAAGCGAAATTAATACAGCTTGGACTTTTGATGTCACTGCTTTGCTCTTCATATTTCCTGTTGATCTTTTGTGGACCCTAATGATATTTTTTACGGGGCTCATAAGCAAGTCAGAACTGCTGAAACCCTATCTTGAATGGCCAAATAAACTCCAGATCTTCTCCTGATTTTAATCTGCTGTTGACACCTCAGGTCAGCATGTGTGATGACCTGGGGCATAGTACAGAGGCAACCCAGTCAGCTGACAGTGGAAAGCGCCTCTTTATTGCTCCAAATGTTCCCCAAACGCTCCCATATTTGTGGCAAGTTCCAGAGCAAGCAATCTTGCAAACTCCCAACTGTCTGTACAGCACAACAAACCCTACTAATTCAGCATTTGTTCCTGACAAATGCCCCTCCCCATAACGTCTCCTTAAATCTGAGGTGTGCCTTGTTGAAGAGGGGCAGGATGCTTTCCTCCCAAGTTGTTGGATCAGCCTGAGCTGTTCCTGCCTTCTGTCCACTCTCCATGCTCAAGGATCAGGAGGGGGCGGTCCTTGCTCACTGAACTCTGTCTCTCATGTTCACTTCTTAGCCTCTGTTGGTTATCCTGCCCCTGTTCCTCCCTGCCTACAAGCTGCCCCAATCCTGAAAGGCCTTGGCCTGCTCCTTCCCGTTCGCCTCCCCACATCTCCTCCAGCTCATCTTCCTCCACAGATTCAGGCTCCAATGGGGGCCATGACAGCATGCTTTGTTCAGTGTCATTCCATCTCTTGAGTTGGCCAGTCCCACAGGTGATTATGAATGACTCTTCTGCTTCGTGTGAACAGTGGCTTTTTTTTTTTTTTTA